>PVIY010030522.1:0-30870 GCA_004026745.1 Myrmecophaga tridactyla | reverse complement strand
TTGTATGTGATGGATTGCTTTTCTCTTGCTGCTTTCAAGATCCTCTCTTTCTCTTTGACCTCTGACATTCTGACTAGTAAGTGTCTTGGAGAACGTCTATTTGGATCTATTCTCTTTGGGGTACGCTGCACTTCTTGGATCTGTAATTTTAGGTCTTTCGTAAGAGTTGGGAAATTTTCAGTGATAATTTCTTCCATTAATTTTTCTCCTCCTTTTCCCTTCTCTTCTCCTTCTGGGACACCCACAACACGTACATTTGTGTGCTTCATATTATCATTCAATTCCCTGAGTCCCTGCTCATACTTTTCCATTTTTTTCCCTATAGTTTCTGTTTCTTGTTGGATTTCAGATGTTCCATCTTCCAGTTCACTAATCCTAACCTCTGTCTCTTGCAATCTATCATTGTAGGTTTCCATTGTTTTTTTCATCTCTTCTGCTGTACCTTTTGTTCCCATAAGTTTTGTGATTTGTTTTTTCAGACTTTCCATTTCTTCCTTTTGTTTATTCCTGGCATTCTTCATATCCTCCCTCAATTCATTGATTTGGTTTTTGATGAGATTTTCCTGTCTGTTCGTATATTCTGAATTAATTGTTTCAGCTCTTGTATCTCCTTTGAACTATTGGTTTGTTCCTTTGACTGGGCCATATCTTCAATTTTCCTGGTGTGATTTGTTATTTTTTGCTGGCATCTAGACATTTAATTACCTTAATTAGTTTATTCTGGAGATTGCTTTCACTTCTCTTACCTAGGGTTTTCTTACTAGATGAATCTGTTGTCTATCTGTTCTTTGACCTTCAGTTCAGCTTTTTCTGGACCTCTAGCTTAGGTTTTGTTTAACAGAGGGTAATTTTTCAGTTCTTGTTTCTTGCCCTGCTTGTATGGAGCCTTTTCCCTCCTCACCCTTAGGAGGGTCTACATAGGTATTATCTCTTTTGGCTATTGATATCCAGTTCTTACAAACTCATTTATTAAAAAAAGACTATTCTGTTCCAATTCATTGGATCGGGGGGACTTGTTGAGGATTAAGTGACCATAGATTTGATAGTCAATCTCCACATTCCCAATTTGGTTCCACTGGTCAATGCTTCTATCTTTGTGCCAGTACCATGCTGTTTTGACATGGCTTTATAGGAAGCTTTAAAGTCAGGAAGTGTCAATTCCTCCCATTTCACTCTTTTTTTTTAAGGATATCTTTAACTATTTGAGGTTTCTTTCTGTTCCAAATAAATTTGATAACTAGCTTTCCCAAGTATTCAAAATAGGTTGTTGGAATCTTAATTGGTATTGCATTGAATCTATAGATCAATTTAGGTAAAATTGACAATGACACTCAACCTTCCTATTCATGAGCATGGAATATCTTTCCATCTATTAAAATCTTCTTTGATTTCTTTTAGCAATGTTTTTCAGTTTTTCATGTAGAGGTCCTTTACATCCTTGGTTAAGTTTGTTCCTGAATACTTGATTCTATTTGTGGCTATTTTGAATGGAACTTTTTCCTTAATTGTCTTGTCATGAGGTCATTGCTTGTATATAGAAACATTGCTGATTTTTTACATTAATCTTGTATCCCACCAATCTGCTGTTTATTAGCTCAAATAGTTTTGTTGTAGATTTCTCAGGATCCAGGTATAGGATCATGTCATCTGCAAATAATGAAAACTTTACATCTTCCTTCCCTATTTGGATGCCTCTTATTCCTTTCTCCTACCTTATAATTCTGGCTAGGACTTCTAGTACAATGTTGAATAATAGTGGTGACGGCAGGCATCTTTGTCTTGTTCCTGATCTTAGGGGAAATCTTTCAATCTCTCACCATTGAGAATGATCCTGGCTGTAGGTTTTTCATATATACTATTTATGATAATGAGGAAGTTTCTTCAATTCCTACTTTTTGAAAGTTTTTCATCAGGAAAAGATGTTGAATTTTGTTGAATGCTTTTTCAACATCATTCAATATGATCATATGATTTTTGCCTTCAATTTATTAATGTGCTATATTACATTGATTTTCTTATGTTGAAGCACACTTGCATTCCTGGTAAAAATCTCACTTGGCCGTGATGTATAGTTCTTTTAATATATCTTTGGATTTGATTTGCTGAAATTTTGTTGATAATTTTTGACCTCTATATTTATTAGGGATATTGGTCTGTAATTTTCCTTTCTTGTAGCATGTTTATCTGGCTTTGGCATTACAGTGATGTTAGACTCATAAAATGAGTTAGGTGGTATTCCTATTTCTTCATGTTTTGGGAAGAATTTGAGTAGAATTGGTGTTAGTTCCTTTTAAAATGTTTGATAAAATTCCCTATGAAGCCATCTGGTCCTGGGCTTTTCTTTGTATGAAGATTTTTTGATAACTAATTGAATCTCTTTACTTAGCGTTGGTTTGTTAAGATCTTCTACTTCTTTTTGCATCAGTGTCAGTAGTTTCTATGTTTCCAGAAATGTGTCTATTTCATCTAAGTTGTCTAGTTTGTTAGCATATAGTTGTTCATAGTATCTGCTTATGAATTTTAAAATATTTTCAGGATCCATGCTAACAATATCCTTCTCATTTCTGACTTTGTTTATTTGCTCTTTTTTTTGTTCTTTGTCAGTCTATAGATCTGGAGGGGGAGGGATGTCCATCAATTTTATTGATTTTCTCAATGAACTAACTTTTTGTTTTGTTGATTCTTTTTATGTTGTTCTCTAGTTCATTTATATTTGCTTTTTAATCTTAGTTATTTCTCTTCTTTTATGCTTTGGGGTTGGTTTGCTGTTCTTTCTCTAGTTCCTCCAGGTGAGCAGTTAGGACATCAATTTCTGTTCATTCTTCTTTTTTAGTATATGTATTTAAGGTGTTAAATCCACCGCTCAGCATTGCCTTTGCTGCATCCAGTAAGTTCAGATATGTTGATATTTTCATTTTCATCCACCTCCAAGTATTTACCAATTTCTCTAACAATTTCTTCTTTGACCTACTGACTGTTTTAGACTGCATTGTTTAATCTCCATGTATTTGTGAGACTTCTGGTTCTTTGGTGATTATTAATTTCCAGCTTGATTCCATCATGATCAGAGAAAGTGCTTTGAATAATTTCAATCATGTTAAATTTATAATGGCCTGATATGTGTCCCAGCATATGATCTGTCCTGGAGAATGTTCCATGAGAAGTAGAGAGGGATCTATATCCTGATATTTGGGGATGTAACAATCTGTATATATCAGGTAGGTCTAACTCATTTATCACATTATTTAAATTTTCTGCATCCTTATTGACCCTCTGTCTTATTGTCATATCCATAGAGGATAATGGTGCATTGAAGTCTCCCACTGTTATTGTTGAAACATCTATTGCTCTCTTACATTTTGCCATTGTTTGCCTCATATATTTTGGAGCTCCTTGATTGGTAACAGAAACACTTATGATTGCTATTTCTTCTTCATGAATTGTCCCTTTTATTAATTTATAATGTCCTTCCTTGTCTCTTATGATATCTTTACACTTAAAGTCAATTTTATCTGATATTAGTATGCCTACTCCTGCTTTCTTTTGGTTACAACTTGCATAGAACATACTTTATCATCTTTTGTTTTTGTGTGTATTTGAGTTGAATTATCCTATCTTCTAATTCACTTACTCTTTTTCCTTCTTTTTCAAATCTTCTCTTGTGTGTCTCTAGAATACTTTTAATTTGGTCTACAGTATTTTTTTCATCTCTAAGATCTGCTTTTTTTCTATTTATTCTTTCAATTTTTTCTTTATGTCTTCTCTTTTTGTACACTATATGGCAGGGTCACATTTCATTCTATTTCCATGTGAATATCCCATCATTGCAACACCATTTGTTGAAATTTTTTGTTTGTTTGTTTGAGAAGTATATGGGCCAGGAATCGAATCTGGGTCTCCGGCATGGCAGAAGAGAAGTCGACTATTGAACTACCCTTGGATCCCCTCTTTATGTCTTCTTGATATCCTTTATGTCATTATGCATATTCTTGATTAGTTGTTACAAATTCTGTGTCCCCTCCAGTGATTTAATTTGGTCATTTAGCTGGGCTATATCTGCTTGTACTTTCACATGCTTTGCAATCCTCTGTTGCAAATGGTACTTGGCGTCTTGATAAAGTTATTTTGCAAATTAATTTCCTTCACTTGTCTAGGGTCCTTTATCTATTTGGGTTTACATTGAAAGTCCCCTTTTTTATTTGGTTTGTGGGTCCTTCCCTGACAAACCAAGTCCCAGATCTCATGGTGGGGTGTGTGTGTGTGTGTGGGGGGGGGAAATGCAATTCTACCTGAAGCTCTATTGAAAGTTAGGCAGATAGGCAATTTGCCAGACTGCACTTTCCACTGCTTTCCAGCAGATGATGCTCTTGAGCCAACTCTTCTCCTCAGTCTCACTTCTTGACTGCAGGTGTGACTGAGCTGAATAGAGACCCACTATAAATCCAGCCAGGGCTGCTGATCTCATTACACATTTAAAGTCACCAACCCTGGGGCTGGGGGATGGGCAGTGTGCACCTCAGCTCAGACCCTGCTTGTGTTGCCCAATAGAACTGATTGCCTCCAGGCTCCTGCTTGAGATGACCTTGGGCTGTGGATTGGGTATTTCAGCTTCCCCTGCCCACAGCCAATCAGGAAATGTCTGGTGACTGGTTGCAGTGTTTGGCCAGTTTCCTCAGCCTTGACTCTCTGTCCATGCAGGCCTGACATCTCCAGGCCTCCATGGGGGGAAGGGAGTGATATTGGGACCCAAACAACTCTCCTTTGCTGTCCAGCTGTTGGACCAGCACCACTCTGTGTCTCTGCCCTCCTCCCTGGGTGGGAGGTCGCCCAGTCCCTGCCAAAACAGACTAGGCAACCACAGTAGTCTGTCTCAGGAGCAGGGAACAGGCACTATACCCTGGTCAAATGGTCTCTGTGCACAGAGAAAGCAAGTTTGAAGCCTTCCTAGTTCCCCATAGGAACTCCCAGCTATGGAGCTGTGAAGGAAGGTCTCCCAAGCCAGCTGTGGGAGTAGGCTGGAATTGTGAGCAAGCACACTCACCCCATTGTCTCTCCCTCAATTTCTCTATTTTTTTCATTTAAGGCCTCACTAAACAGGATAGAAGACTCTCTCTGGTCACCTGCATCCTGGACCCAGTGTCTTGGGCATTTTCTTCTGTACCATCTCTCATTGTACAGAGCAGAGATGAACTCAGCCTCTCCTATTCCACCATCTTCTCAGCAGTCCTTGCCCTTATTCATTTTTAAAAGATTCAAACAACATTCTTTAAGAATGTTTTTGCTAATTTACTATTACCATCCAGAGGTATGAGAATATACATTAAAGAAGCAGAAGACACAAGAAACAGAAATATTTTTGAGAGGGACAAATAAAGGATTGATCTACATTAACTTATCCCATTTTTGCCCTTTTGCCAAACAATTATAGGACCATTCTCAGGCTATTCTCCCTTGATTTTTTTTTTTTTTTTTTTTTTTTGCAAGGACAGTCATGGGGAATCAAACCCGGGTCTCCAGCATGGCAGGCGAGAACTCTGCCTGCTGAGCCATCATAGCCTGCCCTATTCTTCCCTGATTTTATATCATATTGAGGCCAGGTCATGTTAAGAAATAAATCTTTTTTTCATAGCCTCATAACTGAAATCTTTCTAATTTTTCAATATGGCCCAAAGGTTCCATTTTAAAGAATTTGTATAATCAGTAATCAATTAGGAACACTTGACCAATGTGAATACAGTAAGAAACCAACTAACAAATTTAAAGACATTTAACACTTATTATATATTTAAGAAACAGACCAATTAATACATCACACCAACTAACAAACAGGCATTAAATGCTTAACACCAATTAACAATTAAACAAGCATTAAGCACTTACTATGCCTAGGTAACACACCAGCTAACATTTAAACAGGCCTATAAATTTCATTGAATGCCAATTAATTGTTGAATTACAAAATTTTCAAGAGTATACCCAACAGAAAAACCCAGGTCAGGGCCTCAAATCTTGTATAGAATGGTGCTCAGAAAATAGAAAGGTGCAGAGGTCAGAGGAAGGGGGGTTGTCCGGGAAGTGAGACCCTTCTAGCTCAGGTCTGTGGGACTGGAACCACTGAACTAACTTCCCGATCCACGTCTACCTTGGTCACCCATGCACCCAGTCAGATGTCCAGACTTAGAACTAAAACAGTTTCTCTCTGAAACTTCTTAAGGCACCAAGAGGATCTGGTATACCAGTAGAATGACTAAAACCCTATCGCTGAGCCTCTAGACTAAAGTATGGCTTCTAGCCACAAAGGTTCGATTACCTCACTTACCTGTTCTACAGAGGCCCCAGAACCTTGTGCAGATGACCTCCATGCTTCTTAATGACCTGTTGGTCTCACCAAAGTCACCAATTATACCAGTCAAAGGTGACAAATTATCTGCCCATTGGCTCAAATGTCCTATTCCTGAGACCCTGGGGTTTCAAGGAGAGAAAGAGTTTATTGCTAGGTGTGAAGCAGAAGATCAGATGGCCTATTGGCCTCACATTTTGTCTCCCTCAATCTAGGAGGCCCAAGGTTTTTATGGACTCAAATAAGGGGAGATGGAGTTGTTACCATTATAGCAGTAAGTATAAACAAGATGAGACCGGGCTAGAAAGACATTACAATAGTAGTACAAACAGTGAGACTAGTTGAGTTTCTGTAATTTCAAGTATTATCTTTTCACTATTCTATAGTATAGAAAGAAAAAAATCTTTATCATGATTCATCAGCCATAATCATCCTTTTAATCCTAATTTCTCAGTTCATCATCTCCTGATATACCTATAGATTCATAGTCTCTCACAAGATTATAGAACAGTGTGGGCAGGAGTTTTATGTTTTGTTCACTGCTGTTTCAAAATCAATTAGAACAGTCTGGTACATAGTTAGGTGCCCAAAACATTTATCGAATATATGAATGAATACTTTGAAGTCCCCTCTAATGTTATCTGTTCTCTTAATGACAATTGACAAATCACTGTCTTCCAGGAAAACTTTATTATACGGAACAGAATAATAACCACTTTAATATAATTAATTCAAAGGGAAACAATTTTCTAAACAAAATGAGAAAAAAATTATTAGGAGGTTATCTTGAGAAAACAAACTAAGCATGTAAAATTAGTTTGTTTTATCTTAAATTTTAATATTTGAAATTGTAATAGCAACTTCACTCTAGGTCTGAGAATCACACAAATCAATTGTTAATAATTGCGGAAGTACCTACTTTTTCCTTCTGTCTATATTGTATAAAAGGCTATGGTAGGGATGGCATGAGGCATGAAAGAGGTTAGTTTTATTTCTCTAAAACTTTGCATAGGCAAATATGTGTTTTAATTTCTCAGGGCAGAATATGGAATTTGGTACTGCTCCATCTTATTTAACTATACTTTTTTTTTTACTGATTAACAAAAGTATACATTAAGGAGAATTGTACTTAAGGTTATTGGATTTCTGTTGTTAAATGTATTTAGCAAGCAATGATTTGAAAATAAGTAGACTTCCAATTTAATTTTTTATTTATAAATAAATGAAACATACTGACCAGCCATGTTACATTTTCAACTCTTTAAGAAATATTTTTCTCTTTTTGTTCTTTCATTTTTCTGGATTATTGGTCCTTTATCAGCATTCACCTAGCTCTTAAATAAACAATAATTTCATGCTTTTTTTTTTTTAGATGCAAAAAACCGGAAAGTTAGTTTCTGTTCTAGTTTGCTAGCTGCTGGAATGCAGTATACCAGAAATGGAATGGCTTTTAAAAAGAGGAATTTCATAAGTTGGAAGTTTGCAGTTTGTAGGCCATGGAAATGTCCCAATTAAGGCAAATCTATAGAAATGTCCACTCTAAGCCATCCAGGGAAAGATACCTTGGTGTAAGAAGGCCGGTGAGGTTCAGGGTGTCTCTGTCAGCTGAAAGGGCACATGGAGAACACTGCTACAGTCTGTGAGCTTTATCTCATGGCCTCATGCTTCATGAAGCTCCCGGGAGGCATTTTCCTTCTTCATCTCCAAAAGTCACTGGCTGGTGGACTCTCTGCTTTGTGGTTCTGCGACATTCTGAAGCTCTCGCCAAAATACTTCTTTTATAGAATTCCAGTAAACTAATCAAGATCCACATAGAATGGGCGGAGACACGTTTCCATCTAATCAAGTTTAACACCCAATTGATCAAGTCACATCTCCATGGAGATAACCTAATCAAGTTTCTGGCATATAGTGCTGAATAGAGATTAGAAGAAACCATTGCTCCCACAAGATTGATTAGGTTTAAAACATGGATTTTCTGGGGCACATAAACCCTTTCAAATCAGTGACTCTTCAGGACACATGCTCAGTAGGAACATACACATTCGCAAACAGTTATACTGAAGTATGTAAATGACACAAAGTATTTTTAGATATTATTGTGAAAAAGAATGTTCAGTCATCTCTCTTGACAGTTGTGTTGATAGAAAGAGCAAAATTATAGCCTTGATCTTCACAAAAGTCAAAAGGTATTAGATTGAATTAAAGTGAACTCTAATGGTTTCCCCAAGCTGCTGAGCTGATTAATGGAGAGTTGTGACCTCATTCTGAACTTAACCACTGTTTCTTTTTGTGTAATTGATACAACAGGATTGCTCCAAAATCCGCTCTTCTCTAAAGAATACACTTGAGATATTCAATAAACTGCAACATTAGGTATTAGATACATGTGAAATACATATAGATCATAAAATAACTTCCTTAAAATAAACTTTCTTCCAAGTAATGAGCAGTAATGTTAAATTTTAGTATATTCTTTATCTCAAATCCCACCACTCAGATAAAAATGAAACTGCTTTTTAGAGTGAAAATAGCCATGTTGGAGTTCTTCAGTTTCTTAATATATAACAAATTCAAAAGGGGGTGAAAGAGGGAAAGAATTCCTTTATGTAAATTAATCAGCAATTTGTTAATTTGCTCCTTTTGTTTAGGCCATATAATAACAACTTCATAAAATGCACTTATGCACTGGGTTAAGCATTGAGTCTTCTAGACTATTTTAGTTTCCGCAGTACTTTTCCTGTAATAACTCTTATTTTACATCATTAGCTGTAAGAAACTGTAGCAAGAAAGCACTAAAATTAGTGAAAAAGCTGACAGAAGTTCAAGTATGTGAATCAGAAACCTGCCAAGAAAATACATTTTTGTCTTGTACAACTGAGAAATAGTAGGTATTGTTAGGATCCTTAAGTTTTTAATAAAAATTGACTCAAATGTATATTGCTGGTATTCTTGCTCCATTTTCTATTTCAAAGCAATATGATCAAATTGATATTTCTAGTTGTGCTTTAAATGATAATATATATATTATGCATGCACAACAGTCTTACTGCATTATAGTAGATGCAGTATAGTAAAATAGTATTCACTACTTAACAGTATATTTGTGCTGACCCCAAAAATGTTTGAATATAAAGACTTTCACCAATTCCTTACCAGACAATTATTTTAATACTGAAATAATTATGAATGCTTTTTAGTCGCTCACATAACTTCAATCTTCTATCACAATTTTTTTTTCATTTTTTCCCAAATATCCACTAAACTTTAAGACTTTCCTTTATCCATCTCTGTGGTCTGGAACAGGAATAATCTTATGAGGGGAATAATGTTGCTAAGGTGAATATTGGCAAAATACAGGTTGAAGCAGAATCTCATAGCAGGCAGTGGAAAGTGCACAGAAGTGAGGCTGCCATTTTGGCCTGAGTTTGAGAATTGTGTCTTTGAATAATGTTGAACATCCCACTCTAATCTCTAATGCCACTCTCAGTGAGGAATATTAGAAAGGGGGTTATAGAATCATGTTCTGAAGCTCCTAAGGATAATTAATTCACTTAAATTCATTTATATCTTCATTCATTCAATTAAAATTATTTATTGAATAACTATTGGAATTCATTATAGGACACTGAGTGCCCATGGGGTTATTCTATATACTCAAAATCTGGAGGTAGTTAGTGATTTAGTAATAGGATATAGGTCTCCTGATATGACATCTAGGTTATTTTTTACATTTTCTTCACTGCCACTCTCCTCTGCAATTTGGACTCTGTGGGTCCATAAGAAATAAAGTGGAGGGTGGCATGTTGCTTAAAATTGGGCTCATAACTGTCTATGAACTGTTTTCAATAGTTATTTCTTTGCCACACTTTTCATATAAAATTTGTTTTGATTTTAAAATATGAAGAGAGGAATTCTGTTGGTGGTGATGGAATGAACAACAACCTCCTACTCCCAAATTAATGAAGGAGCTGCAGCATAAGAAGAGTATGCTGATGAAGGATGGAAATATCATAGAAAATATAATTAATTGAAGAAGATGCTATGTAATGAAGAGAATAAATAAAGCCTTTATCCCCCAGGCTGGTATGTATTGTTATCATAGTATTAGGGAGAAGAATTAGTGCTATTAGAAGAAATATGGTATCTGGAAAAAATTCTACTGCTATGTTGCTGCATGACTCAGGTAAGACACAACAGCCCATACAAGGGTTTATCCAATGGCTTTCCTGAAGGAGCCTAAAAGTGACTGAATAATATAGGTCCACAATAAATTGGTTGTAGGCTTGCAGTTCTTAACCTGGATATAATTCAGAATATCCAGAGAACTTTTATAAATGCTGTTGCCCAGGCGACAGCATAGATGAATTAAGTCAGAATCTTGGACAGTGAAGCATTGATATCAGTATTTTTTTAACTACTCAGGTGATTGCATTGAGCAAGACTGAGAATCACCATGTTAAAGTCAGTATTAAGAATTCGGATATCATGGAGAAAGGAGCTTGATGGAGTTTCCAACAAACAATTTAACTGGTAAAATTTTATTTTAAAGACAAGCATTTAAAGTCTCTGGATATTATCCTAAGGGTATACAGCACATGGAGTATCTTTCATTCAAGAAAATCTACTGACACTTCTTAAGAACAGACGGAGTTTATGTCATTTGAGCCATGATTCACTTCATTACCACCACCATCCCCAGCTTGGTGTCACGGAAGCTCTACTTCAGTCTTGTGCAGCCAGTGGGACTGAGTCTCTTTTTCTCCATCCAAACTCACTCATAGGGCAGAAGTCTGCCCTTGGCAAAGCAGTCTGAGAATGCTGGGGCCTTGTCCCCCTCATCTCAGATCACTTGTATGGTGGGGGCTCCATACAGGGTGGACCCGACAAGAGGACCAAGGGTTTCAATACCATCCTTGATGCCCATTTATGGAGCAAGGCTGTCACTCCAGGAAAGACAGGTAATTAGTCCCAAATCCAGTGTAGTGGTGTAAGGTTTCTCCCAGGGAAAAGGCAGGCAATAAGGTAAATAAGCACCATAGCTCTACCTAAGGGAAGTGACTTCATTTGGAATAGAAAATGAATAACTCCCTTTATAAAGTCATTGCCATAAACAATGTACACCTTGCTGAATAACCATTAAGAGGATTTACAGTGTGGACCAAAAAATCAATAAGCTGAGCCCTCAGTATTGGTGCTCATACTGATGAAGCTTATTCAAAGGAGAAGCTAAGTCTACTGATAATTATGCCTAATAATCACCCCCAAAGAACCTCTTTTTTTGCTCACGTGTGCTTTTCTCTCTAAGCCAACTTGGCAGGGGAACTCACGGCCCTCCCACCTATGTGGAGCATGACTCCCAGGGGTGTAAATCTCCCTGGCAATGTGGGACCTGACTCCCAGGGATGAGCTGGGACCTGACATCATGGGAATAACAAAGCCTTCTTGACTAAAAGGGGGAAGAGAAAAATGGGACAACTTATAGTCTCAGTGGCTGAGAGATTTCAAACAGAGTTGAAAGATTATCCCGAAGGTTATTCTTATGCATTATAAAGATATCCTGCTTTAGTTCATGGTGTATTGGAGTGACTGATTGGAAGTACCTGAAACTGTTGAACTGTGTTCCAATAGCCTTGATTCTTGAAGAAGACTGTATAACTATATAGCTTTTACAACGTGACTGTGTGATTGTGAAAACCTTGTGTCTGATGTTTCTTTTATCCAGGGTATGGACAGGTGTGTAAAAAACAAATAAGGAGAAAAAAATAAATAATAGGGGAAGATAAAGGGTAAAAACTGAGTAGATCAAAATACTTTGGGTCAATGAGACGAGAAAGTAAGGGATGTATGAGCTTTGTTTTGTTTTGTTTTGTTTTGTTTCTGGAGTGAGCAAATGTTTCAAAAAAAGATCATGATGAAGAATACACAACTATGGAATGATATTTTGAGCCATTGATTGTATAATATGGTTAGACTGTACATGTGTGGATATTTCTCAATAAAAATATTTTAAAAAGAGAGGAAGCCTTTAGCTCCTTGATAATGGCTAAATGTCAGAGCAGCCAGAAGTTTAATAGAGAGAATCAGGGAAAGAGACAGCTGAAAAGAGCCCTCCTATAATTACAGTCAATTATAGAGAAGGGAAGGCTAGGCACAGGTTCTGAGAGACACCCACAAAGAGTAATCAGAGCTCCATCTGAGATGGATTTGAAAGCATTCCCCAAACTGCACACAAATATTTCAACAAAGTGAAGAAGTCTGACTGGTACAAAGTGTTTAAACATAATCTCTGATGGAACATTGACTAAACAATAAGTTACTCTGACTCAAGAATCACTCCTAGGAAGTCAGACTTTAAAAAGTAGCCTAGTCATCCTTGGCAGTCTGAAAAATTGTGTACATTCCAAGACAGCATCCTCTCAGGGATGATTAAAGTGGGAACTTCCAAGATACTAATCTCTGGTTTAATGTGACCAAAAAGGAAAAAAAATCCAATATAACCCTATAAACACAGCAAACTATAATAGGAACCTCTAAGCTACAGACATATCTAACATACAAAGGTAAAATATCTAATGGGCTAAAGGAGTTTAAGTACAACCTTTGGCTAATGAGTGGCTAATAGCAACCCAAATTTGACCCTGAAATAAAAAATAAAGCAAGGAGAAATTCTGAGCAAGGACATCAGAGACTTCAAAATCTATGTTAACATTTTGCATAAATTAACCATGTTCTTAAGGAAATATATAGCTGCAAATGGTTACTATTTTTTGGTGGGGGAGGTACATGGTCTGGGAAACAAACCCAATGGTTATATTTTAAAACAAAGATCTGAAATCAATAACCTAATAGGCAACTTTAAGAAACTAGATAAAGTAGAGCAAACCAAACCCCAACAGAGCAGAAAGACAGAATTAAAGTTTAAAATAGAAATAAATGAAATAAAAAAGAAAATAGTAGAGAAAATCAACAACAAAAAATCTGTTTCTTTAAAAGTATCAACAGAATTGACAAAACTAAAATCAAGAATGAAAAAGGGGAGATTTTTATTGACCTTACAGAAATAAAAAGAATTATGAGGGAATATTATGAACAAGTTAACACTCAGACTGGATTGACAAACTCTGAGAAAGACACACATTACTGAAATTTACTCAAGAAGGAAAAATAATTCAAATAGACCTAAAACAAGCATAGAGTTTGAATTCATAATGTGATGAATTCTTACAAAGTAAAGCCAATATACAAAAAAGAATTTATACTTAAACTCACAAATTCTTCCAAAAATAGAAGAGGATGACCTGTATATAGAAAACTACAAAATATTGCTAAAAGAAATCAAAGAGGACCTATAACAATTGAAAAGGCATCTCATGTTCATGGATTCAAAAGCTAAATGTAGTTAAGGCATAAATTCTGCCCAAATTGATCTATAGATTCAATGTAATACCAATGACCATCAAACAGCCTACTTTGAATTATCAAATGTATTTAGAAGGGAAAGTGACTGCCAATAGCCATAAACATATTGAGAAAGAAGAATGAAGTGGGAGGACTCATGCTTCCTTACTTTAAAGCATATTATAAAGCCACAGTGGTCAGAACAGCATGGTACTTAGATAGAGATAGACACATTTAGAAAAGAAATTAAATTGATAGTTCAGAAACAGACCTTCAGGTCTATGGTCAACTGATTTTTGACAAGGCTCACAAGTCCACTCAACTGAACAGTACAATCTCCTCAATAAGTGGTGTTGGGAGAACTGGATATCCATATCCAAAAGAATGAAAGAAGAGTCTTATCTCATACCCTAAACAAAAATTAACTCAAAATAGATCAAGATCAGAATATAAGAAATGGTATCATAAAATGCCTAGAAGAACATGTAGGGAAATATCTTCAAGACCTATTGATAGGTAGTAGTTTCCTAGACCTTACACCAAAAGCACAAGTAATGAAAGAAAAAAAAATTAGATAAATTGAACCTCCTCAAAACTGAATATATCTGTGCTTCAGAAGACTGTCAAAAAGGTGAAAGAAAGCCAACTCAATGGTAGAAAATATCTGGAAATCACATATCCGATAAGGGCTTGATATCCAGAATATACAAAAAAAAATCCTACAACTCAGCCATAAAAAGACAAGTAACCAAATTGAAAAATGACAAAAACATGAATAGACATTTTTCCAATGAGGAAATACAAATGGCTAATAAGCACATGAAAAGAGGCTCATCTTCACTAAGTATCAGGTAAATGCAAATCAAAACCACAATGAGATATCCTCTTACACTTACTAGAATGGGCAGTAGAATAGCTGCTATTCAACAAACAGGAAATCACAAGTGTTGGAGAGGATGTGAAGAAAAGGAAAACTTATTCACTGCTGGTAGAAATATAGAATAGTGCAGTCCCTGTGGAAGCTAGTTTGGCAGTTCCTCAGAGAGCTAAGTATGGAATTGTCCTACAATCTGGTAATCCCACTACTTGGTATATATACCCAGAACAGAAAGCAGTGACACAAACAAACATTTGTGCAGTGTTGTTCATAGTAGCATTATTCACAATTGCCAAAAGATGGAAACAATCCAAGTATCCATCAACTGGTGATTGGATAAACAAAATGTGGTAAATACATATGACAGGATACTATTCATTAGTAAGAAGGAATGAAATCCTGAAGAATGTGACATCATGGATGAACCATGAAGATATTACACTGAGTGAAATGTTAGGAATAAAAGGACTAATGTTGTATGATCTCACTAATATAAACCAATTATGCTACGTAAACTTACGAACATAGAATCTAGAATACAGAGTACCAGGAGATAGAAATATGGATAGAGAATGGGGAGCAGTTGCTTAAGATGTATAGAATTTTTAACTGGGTTTATTATAACTGAGTGGAAATGGATAGAGATGAGAGTAGCATATTATTGTGAGTATAATTAACAATGCTGAATTTTGTGAGTGTGGTTGATAGGGGAAGTTTGGAGTCATTTTATCAGTAGAAGGAAAGCCAGAGTTTAAAACATGGGACTGCATAACTCAGTGAATCTTATGGTAGCCGATATCTTTGATTTATCGTACAAATATAAAAAATTTCCTCCATGAACTAGAAGAAAGGTATGAAACTATTACAAGGAACTAATAATAGAGTGCTACATTGGAAAAAATGTATCTGCTGCAATCTATGAGACAATAGTTAATAGTAATATCTCAATATTCTTTCATCAACAGTATCAAATGTACCACACCAATGCTAGGGGTCAATGATGGGTGGGGGCAGGGGGTGAAAAGGGTACTGGTAGATTTGTGTTTTCTCTTTTTCTTTCTTTTTGAAGTAATGAAAATGTTTAAAAGATTGATTGTGGGAATGAATGCACATTAACGTGATAATGTTGTGAGCCATTCATTTATACTTTGGGTGGATTGTATGCTGTGTGAATATATCTCAGAACAATTGCATTTAAAAAAAATAGAAGAGGAGGGAACCTGTTCATATTCATTCTATGAAGACAGCAAAATCATAAGCATTCTTGAAAGAAAAGATCTAAATAAATGAAAGCACATCCCATATTCATGGATGATAAATTGTCAAAATAGCAATATTTCCCAAATTGATACATAGATTCAATGCAATCTTTATCAAGACAGTAGCTACCATTTTAAAATGTTTTGCATAAATTGACAATTTGATCATGAATTAATATGGAAATGCAAATGATTCAGAAAAGTCAAAGCAATCTTGAAAATGAAATCAGAGTTTGGAGGACTCTCATCTATGATTACAAACTTACCACAAAACTTCAGTAACTGGGGCAGTTTGGTACTAACACAAAGATAGACATAGAAAAATGTAATAGAAATGAGAGTTCAGAAATAATCCCTCTTATATTTATGTTCAATTGCATTTTGAGAAGAGTGCAAAAATAATTTAATGGGGAAAGAATACTATTTCCAACAAATGCTGCTCAGATAATAGGGCATCTCCATGCAAAAGACTGAGTTGGACCTTGTGGGGATTGAATCGTGTCTCCACAAGAGGCATGCTCAGGTCACAAGCCTGGTCCTGTGAATAAGCCACCTGCAAATAGAACCCTTGAAGATGCTGTTAGGAAAGGTGTGTCCAAAACTGACTGAGCTTCTGCCTTAATCCAGTATGGCTGAACTCCTTAAAAACAAAGGAAATTGACACAGAAAGGAAGCCCTGGGGGGCATCCAAAAACTGGAAATCCATGGAAACTTGAAGAGAAAGCAGAAGACACCACAACATCACATATATTCCCATGTGACAGGAAAGCCAAGGAGCCCCAAAGATTGCTGGCCAGTAAGAAGATAAGAGTGACCCTAGGAGGAAGCAAGCCTTCTAGCTTCAGAAACTATGTGCTAATAAACTCCTGTTGTTAAGCCATCCCATTGTATGGTATTTGTTGAAGAATCTAGGGAACTGAAACAGACTCTGACCTCACACCATGCACAAAAATTAACAGCAAATGGATCAAAGACCTAAATGCAACAGCTAAAGTTTTTAAATACTTAAAATGTATGAGGAAGTCTTCATGACTTAGGCTAGGCAATGGTTTTCTAGATAAAATGTCAAAGAAAAGGTACAAAATAAAAAATAAATTGGACTACATCAAAATTAAATGTTTTGTGCATCAAAGCAAAGTATAATGAAAGTGGACAGAATAGAATAGAGGAATATATTTACAAATCATGTATCTAATAAGGAGCTTATATCCAAAATATATAAAGAAGTCTTAAAATTCAAAATAAAAATAAACAAAGTAAAAAAAAGAAGTAAAGAATTGGAATAGCTCTTTCTTCATGGAAGAAATATAAGTGGCAAATAAGCAGATGAAATGATATTCAACATCATTAATCATTAAGGAAAGGCAATCTAACCACAACCAAATACCATTTTCACACATACTAAGGTGGTTAAAATAAGTAAGACAGACAATCATAAGTGTTAGTGAAGTAGTGGGGAAATTAGAACTATCACACATTGCTTGTGGGGATGGAAATGATATAGCTGCTATAAAAACACTATAATATTTCCTCAAAAAGTTAAATTTAGAATTACCATATGTGGTAGTTAGGGTCAGATGTCAACTTGGCAGGGTGAGAATGCCCCATTGTTCAGTTGTTGTGGACTTAAATCATCAGTATGTGAAATTCATTTATGGCTGATTACATTTGCAGTCAACTAAGGGGAGGGCCTTCCACAATGACTGAGGTTTCATTTAATTAGCTGGAGGCTTTAAGAGTGATGTCAGAAGAGAGCACAGCGCTCAGTATACCTCATCTCAGCACTTGCAGCTTAGCCCAGATGTTCAGAGATACAGAAGGGAATCGCCCCTGGGAAAAGGTGTCGGAATCCAAAAGCCAAGAGAGAAGGTCAACAGACGTCACCATGTGCCTTGCCATGTAACGGAGAAACTCAGATGAAAGCTAGCTGCCTTTCCTCTGATGAACTATAAATTTTTAACTAAATAAATCCCTTTATTAAAAGCTGGTCCATCTCTGATGTGCTGCATTCTGGCAGCTTTAACAAACTAAAGCTCCATATAGCCCAGCAATTCTATTCCTAGATACATGGCCAGGAGAAATTAAACCATACTTTTATGCAAAAACTTGTATAGGAATGATCATACCAGCTTTATTCACAATATTCAAAAATGAAAACACCCAAATTTCCATTAACTGGTGAATGGATAAGTAAAATATGGTATATCCATATAACAGACTATTATTCATCTATAAAAAAATAATTATTGATATGCTACAACTTGCATGAATCTTTAAAATATTTCACAAATAAAAGAAGGCATTTACAAAAAACTACATATTTGAAATACTTATTTTAAATAACTAGAAAAGGCAATCCTTTGTTTAATGAAGGTAGATTAGAAGTTGCTTAGGTCTAGGAAGTTTGGATTTGGGTGAAATGGGAATTGATAATGGATAAGAAATTATTTGTGGGTGGTACATAGGAAAAGTAGATTGTACATTGAGAGAGGTACAATTTATGAATATTTAGTATATCCATTGAGCACTTTTAAATGGATGAATTTTATGGTATGTGAATTATATTTTTTAAAAATTGTGTTTAATAACTAGTGAAAGAAAGAGAGAAAAGAAAAAAAAAAGAAAGGAAAGAAGGATGGAAGGAAGGAAGGAAGGAAGGAAAAAAGAACAAATCTTAATAACGGTTCCCAACTCTGGATACAAATCATCTAGGGGCAGAGGCAGGAATTGTGGTGAGGTGCCTTTAAAAATATCTGTCCCTGAATTCTACAGGCAAAAATTCTGATGCTATTGGTCTGATGTGGAGACAAACTTTGACATTTGCTAAAATAAGCTCAAATTATTCTAATGCACAGTTAAAGAACTATTGTGATATAGTAATGCTGGGAAGACAAAAAAAGGGAAAAGTCAAAAAATCTTGGTCCAGTAATATTTACATTTTAACCATCTCTAATTGATAAAATAAAGCAATTGGATTTATACTGGAAAAATATAATAAGCTCACTAATATTTGATGGCAATGCTATCCTATAAGTGAGGAGGAATAGCTTTCAAGATCTAATTTTGACTGTGAAAAATCATTTTCCACTAATAAGCATTTGTGATATCACATGTAAAGATTGGCCTTTTCTTCTTTCTTTCAGTTTAATTAGAATACATTTTAATAATGCTGTTTTCTTACTGCTTTTTCAAAAGTCTGGGCTCATTTTCAATAGAGAAAGAACAAAAATAACGTATAAAACTTTTTCTGTTCCCCATGTAATGAACTTTTACTATTACTGTCACACAGTTATGAAGCAGAAAATAGGCATATTGCTCATTTTAATACTATTAAAACAGCTTAGTTTTTTTTACATTTGTGAAATTTCTTCTTACACATACTAAGGAGTTTCTCGATATTGAACTTATTCATTGTACAGGATCCATTTTTCCTGTCCAGGAGTTGAGCAGTGCATCATCTCAGCCCTTACACTCTTTTATACATTCAGATGCTATTTACCACCAGTATCACATCAATTCTGAGCTAAGATTTCTTAGGATTTTTGGATTTAAAATTGTTTCATCCCACTGATATGTGTTGAGACAGATACTGCTGCCTACAACTTCACTTGCTTTATTCCCAAGAAAGATTTTTCCCTCTTGTAAATATTTAACATAGGTATCTCTTCCCACATTTACTTTAATAAGCTTTAACTCTATACACAAAACAATTTATGCAAAATGCTAATATGGGTGGTATCTAGCAAAATCATGATTTCCTTCATGTAAATGTGAATGCCTAATTAATTTCCAAAGGTCAAATTTTCCATAATAATGTAGCCAGATGAAATGTTTTCCAGGACGCCTTTGGGAATCTGGCAACTTTGTCATGCATTAATGCTTATTAGAGGAAAATGATTTTCTCAGTCCAAATTAGATCTTGAAAGCTATTCCTCCTCACTTATAGGGTGGCATTGCCATCAAATATTAGTGATCTTATTAATATTTTTCCAGTATAAATCAAATTGTTTCATTTTATCAATTAGAGATGATTAAAATGTAAATATTACTGTACCAAGAGCATAGATGAACAAAGCTCATGACTGACATTGCTTGAGAATAAAAACTAACACAATCTGATAATTAGGAAATTATATATATATACATGTAATTATATGTTTACTATATATATTGCATTTAAAGTATAGTTTTTACATTTATACATGATTTGAAGCAAATTTTTAAAAAATGGCTTTGGATTAACATGATTAAATTGAAAGATTCATGTAAGGGTGATAATATAATGATTTAGTGATTAGAACAAACGACTGTGTACACGTCCAAGGGGAAAACTTTTCCAGCCTTCATTAACTCTAATGAATTGAAACATTTGAAGTTGTGATATAGAAGTTTAAGTGATTTTATGAAACTCTTTGATCAATGTAGCAGTAAGCATTTTATCATCTGGAAAACATTAAAATGGCTTTTATAATAACAAATAAAAATCATTGTACAATACTTTACACTTATTAGAAGCATTAATATGCAGATAAATACAAATGTTATCCTATTAGTTGAAATGAATGCTGAGTCAAGAAACTTAGTTAACTTGTTTCAGTGACATGAAATGCTAAATAGATTTATTCTGAGATTTTTCCCTAAAATTTTCAAAACAGAACCCATTAACTTCCAAACCATGGTTAAAAAAAAAAGATAGAAAATTTGAAATGTTCAACTACTAAAGCAGTCAACTGTGCTCAAATTATTACTAAATGATTCATTTGGACTGTCCAAATAAAAAGTGACCGGTGCAAAACTCTTTCAAAACAGTTAATTCACTGTAATTATCCATTCCCTGAGACCCTGAGATCTTTTTGAGCAGGCAGTGCACCTAATTCATTTTTCATTCTTAAATGTAAGCTGAAGTAGGCACTCGAATATTTATTTAGTGATAATGAGTGAATGTGTGAAAGAATGAATACATGCCACAAGACTAACGATGATATTTCTTATGGTTTCATCCAATTGATATTGCAAGTCAAGGCAACAAAATATTAGATCTTTCTCTTTATCACTATTAAAAGGCACAAGGACAACTAAATTAATACCATGCTTTTCCTCTTATGCATTCAGTTCAATAAATTACAGATGTTGCAAATTAGTTATATTCAAAGACTACTTTGTTAAGCAGTAATCATAGCAATGATCTCCCTTATAATAAGTAAAAAAGAGATGCTAAATCTTTTAGCTTGAAGTATATAGGCTCAATCTGTATTTGTTTAGAGACATATTTTATTGGGAGTGCCTCTGCTGACAGGTAGATATACTTCATGGTAATTGAAAATATTTTTCTTCACTTTGCACTCAAATGGAAGGTATTTACAGAAACACAGTTTTATGAGCCCTAATGGAAAAGGGTAAATTATTTCAACCAACGCGTCATAGCAGTCAAATGTGAGCAAATATGTTGCATATGATCACATGGGGTTCTGACCTTTTTTCCAAGATAATAGATGATGTGATATACTGATTTTTATTCAAGAATTAACAGACTTTTAGTCTCACACGTTGTATCTAGAAAGAAAAGAAATATCATTTCAATTTTAAGTTTGAAAAATAGGAAATACAAGTTGTTCAAGAAATATTCAACTTTTTAAAGTATACAGAAAATCCATAATAATAAGAAAATTAAAACTTGAAATTTTAAAATTATTTGTTTTTACTATATGCATTCCCAATACCAAGGTGTACTGTATTTTCTATCAATGTGTTTTGTAATAGAAATCAGTTTATTTATTCAGTGAAACAAAATCCAAATGTTTAAAACCTTGCATTTTATCATGCATGGCAGACTGTGTCTGCAATAATATTGCTTTGCATGTGTTGCAGAGTTTGCCAAGGTTGAGTCTGTCATTGGCAGCAACCTTAATATAATGTTTACTAATAGCTCTGCAGAGGAGCAGTATTTCCATAGCAACAAATGAACAATACTAGAAAGATTAATCACTGGTACATTATCAGTGTACAGTTTACTGTAAAGCAACATTTTGTAGTTTGATAATTGCAAGTCTAGAATGATTGTACATTGTGAGTTGATTAGCATAAACACTTAAGATGAAGAATGTCTGTGTTGAAATGGGGAGAGAAATGCAAAATAGACTATATAATAAATATGGCCATGGTTCAAAGACGTGTGTAGAGCTACTAAATTGTAGCATTAGTCATATTATCTGACACTGGTCATTTAATATGGTCCACTTCCTGGAGGGTCCTTTCCTGGTAACATGCACACACATACACACACACGCGGAATGACATTACCATTTTTCTTAGAGATCCTTTACTGAATGTTCTCTACAAAAAGCCATTAACTAATCTCCAGAAACTACAGCCTTGATCTCATTTAGAAGCTGTATGAGGCCTGTGTCAGACTTCCTTTTCTTAAAGATCTATATTTCAAATAAAAATGCTTGAGTGTAATATAGATTCAACTATCACAGACTGTCTCAGATTTTTGTATTGTCCACATAGTGTCCTTATTTTAGGACTATGTACTTTCACAAAGGAAGAGATACTGCTCTTTGAAGGCTTTGTTTCTGTTTGATTCTAGGGAATAAAGTGCATCTCTAGTGTATATAAACATAAAGGATTGCATTTATTAAATAATCCTTGACTAATGATGCATGAAGCAATAGTAACAGCACAATTAATTTTTTGTTTTACTGGATTGAGAGTTTTTTGGTAGTTTTCATTTTATCTGTAAGAACAAAATGTTCCTTAAGGATGAGTTTCTATAAGATGAGAAGAAAAAAATAATTTCATTTAAATCCATTGAAGTTGTATCATTGTTACTGATCTATGGATTCCCTAATATTAGAATTCCATTTTCTGAGAATAAGTGGCCAAAATAAATTATAAGATGAAAAGCATTAAAATTATGTCTATATTTGTCATTGAATTACATAGTAAATGATAAGTTAATCAAAAGCAAGAATCTTTGCATTTTTCATATAATAGCTCTATTTCTAGTGTTCAATTTATTTTTATTATATTTATAAGGGCCATTTATTTTTTAAAAGCGTAAAAAAATCGATATTCACTGCAGCTGTTCATTAATGAGAATATCATTCACTGAACAATACTTGAAGATTTTCATTTGTGCTGAATATAATTAGTACACAGGGAGTACTGTCCAATTTGGACAGTAAATATTGCCCATATGATTCCATTAAAAACACAGTTCAGAATGCTTGTAAAGGAAAGAACAACCACCAGTGCACCTGGGGAGTATGAGGCTTGCATTTTTGGAATGAACCCAGCAAGTGAGAAGTCATTTCCAATGAACAGACCAACTGTTCCAGCCACGGTTTCTCTAATAGTTACATCCCCATGCACTATGGATTAACTAGCAAATGTTGATCAATCCAATTATTAACCCTTGGTTCTTCTCACAGATTATATAAAAGAAACCCAATAGCAATTTATAGCATAAAATATCAAACAATTCTAATGTGATAAATGGTGAAGCTAGAATTTAATAACTATTCTGCATTGATACATTCTATATATCAATTCTATGTTGATATATTCTCTCCAAGATTTTATGAAATACAATAAGTGGATTCCATTAAAAAGCAAAAATTTTTTAAATGAATATAATGGCCTTTACAAGTCAATTTTAGAATTTGAATTTGACATGTGTCTGTGTTGATATTCATTTAATTTCTAATAGATAGAGCAGTTAAGATGCTCCATGATTTGCCTCTGTCAAGTACTTAATAGTCTGCAAATAAACAGATACCACTTGCAGAATTGCCACCAAAAAACTTCTTGGGAAAAATTATTATATTTTTGTAATTTTTATAAATCCATATGTTAATATATCTGGCTTTATTAATTCAGAGTTTATGTGTAATAAGAATGACTAAAGTTGTGGAATGGTCTAAGATATTATTAATCATGAATAATACTCCGAATAGCAAATTTTAAAATTAATTTTATTTGTACGATGTTACTCATATATTCATATATTTTTGTATGTATACATACATATATAAAATTTTCCTACTTAGAAATGTTGGAAAGTTTTGGGAAAATATACAGCATGTCTTTCAATGAATGGATCAGTTTATCTGCTTTAGGCAAATATAATACATTAATTCTAGATTTATGAAGAGTTTTAAGTTGGAAATAATCTATAATCCATTTTTTAAATGTTTTACTTTGGAGCCTTTTAAAATTACATCCTTAATACATTGTAAAATTATAAAATATTAAACATGCAATATGGAAGTATCAGAAAATCTGGTTTTATTATGTAAAATTTGATAATTTATATAAAATTTGGTGTTCTTTCTTTTTTACTAAGGAGGAGAAATTTCTCATGTCTTCAAAGTGTAAATCATAGTTTGCAATTATTTCAAAGTAATATGTTTTATCAAGGTAAAACATTTATGTTATAATATAATTTTTAATTTTTGATAATATGAAAAATGAGGTCAGAAAAGGAATCTTAATGCTTATAAATTACATGTGCATGAATGAACTTCTGAATATTTGGTTAAGATTGTTTTTAGATGTGATTTTAGTATTTTTGAGGCTATTGATATAGATATAGTTTGATACTGATATAGATTGTGGAATTGTACTCTTTTTCCAGGGTACAAGAGCCTGTTTCACATTCCTTCTTGGAGAAATGTTCATATCTAGGCTTCTACTTTTCTACAGAGGAGATGGTACTTTCTAACTTGTAATAAACACATCAGATATGACAATGGTGTAATCTGTAAGAACACATTAGATATGACAATGGTGTTTCTTAAATATACTTTGACAGTGTATATTTTGATTTCTGCCTTTTGTGTAAGTTATTATTGTGATGCAAAGAAGTTTTAAAATTTAAAAATAAAATTTATGAGATTTGTGTTACAACTTCTTTCACTGTTTCCTACTACTCCCCCTGTGATGGTTGTTGGCCAGGTGATGGTGGCAATTTGTCTGGTTAGGCAAGCATGGGCCTAACCATTACTGCAAGGATATTTTGTGGCTGGTTTATTAAATCATCGGTCAGTTGATTGCAGCTGTGGGTGATCACATCTATGATCAACTAAGGGCACATTTCCCACAAACAAGATAATTCAATCAACTGGGTTTGATCCAATCAGTTAATATTTTTTTGCATGGACAGGCATCAGGAATCGTACCTGGGTCGCCAGCATGGCAGGCAAGAACTCTGCCTGCTGAGCCACCATGGCCTGCCCAGCTGAAGACTTGTAAGGGAGAAAAGAGAATTTTCACTTTTTTCTTCACTCCTGTGGGGTTCATCCAGACCCTTTTTAGAATTTTTACTTTTTTCTCCTCACCTGTGGAGTTCATCCAGACCATTTTCAGAGTTGACAGCCTTGCAACCTGCCATACTGAGCTGGGACTTTTGCATTTCCACGGTTGCATGAGAAACTTTTATAAATCTTATGTGCTGGTTTGGAAAGATGTTTGTCCCCTATAAAAACCATGTTTTAATCGAAATCCCATTTCATAAAGGCAGAATAATCCCTATTCAATACTGTATGTTTGAAACTGTAATCAGATCATCTCCCTGGATGATGTGATTTAATCAAGAGTGGTTGTTAAACTGGATTAGGTGACGACATGCCTCCATCCATTTGGGTGGGTCTTGATAGTTTCTGAAGTCCTATAAAAGAGGTAACATTTTGGAGAATGAGAGAGATTCAGAGAGGGCAGAGAATGCTGCAGCACCACAAAGCAGAGAGTCCACGAGCCAGCGACCTTTGGAGATGAAGAAGGAAAACCCCTCCCGGGGAGCTTCATGAAACCGGAAGCCAGGAGAGAAAGCTAGCAGATGACACCGTGTTTGTCATGTGCCCTTCCAGATGAGAGAGAAGCCCTGACTGTGTTCACCATGTGCCTTCTCACTTGAGAGAGAAACCCCGAGCTTCGATGGCCTTCTTGGACCAAGGTATCTTTCCCTAGATGCCTTAGATTGGACATTTCTATAGACTTAATTGGGACATTTTCTAGGCCTTAGAACTGTAAACTAGCAACTTATTAAATTCCCCTTTTTAAAAGCCATTCTGATTCTGGTATATTGCATTCCGGCAGCAAGCAAACTAGAACATCTTATCTTTCCCCCATATGTCCTATTGGTTTGTTTCTCTAGGGAACTCTGACTAGTACACCCTCTTTGAGGAATTATAAGTCCCATCTCTATTCTTTTCCTGAAGAATTTTACTTGCCATTATGGATTTGAACACCATAGTTTTAATGACACAAAGAAATATTAAACATTTGAACGTCTACCAGCAATTCGGTATTTTAAATAGAAAATGATGTCTCTAAGGCAAACTAACAAATTTTTATGGGTCCTAATAAATAGGAGCAGATATAAGTTATTTATTCCTTTGTATGAACTCTGGTTGTCCAGTTCTTCTCTGTTCAATTTGATGTAAAAAAGATTATTTTCATTTTAAAATTGTGAAATACATCATACTTAGAAACATAGTGAAATAAACACCTATTAAACAACCACCCAAGTTAAATTAGTACTTCCATTATATAAGATTTTAGTAGCATTTATTAATACCCACTGTAGTAGTTAGATTCAGGTGTCAACTTGGCTAGATGATGGTGCCCAGTTGTGCTGTTGCTATAGGCATAAATCGTCAGCATGCGAAATTCATCAATGGCTGATTACATCTGTGGTCAGCTAAAGTGAGTGCTTTCCACAACAAACGATGTTTGTATTTGATCAGCATGAGGCTTAAAAGTAAGAGTTAGAAGAGAGAGAAGGAGCTCTGACTCAGACATTTGGAGATGCAGTAAGGAACCACATGGGGGAAAGATATTTGAACCCAAAAGCTGGGAGGGTAGGCCAGCAGCTGTTGCCAAATTAGTAAATTTGTAACTAAATAAATCCCATTTATAAAACCCAATCCATCCCTGGTGTATTGCATTCGGCATTCTTCACAAACTAAAACACCCACCATATGCACACTATAATACCCATCATTTTTAATCTTAAGTATAAATCTCACATAAATGCAGGTACTTATAAGAGAAACTTTTATGAAAATGTTTTTAGAGATATTTTTACTGGTAAACACAAATGAGGAACAATACAAAATTTTTTATCAACAACAGCATGGGTAAAAAATTGTAATCTGCTCATGCAATGGATTATCATACATCAATGAAAATTAATAAATTACAAGAGCTTTATCACACTTATTTATTATTATTATTATTTAACACAATTATTGATGAATCTCATGAACATAAGGTTGAGCTATATCGTCTAGGAGATGATCCCTAATCTCCACATGTCACTGGAATTCAGTCACATGCTAACACCTGACAAATTGAAGAGCTGGATGTTGCTATCTCTACCTGAAGATCATTTTACCCATTGGGGTTTCTCTTAAAGGAAAAGGAATGAGGGCTACTGAGGGGGTGGATATTGTTAGCCTCTGTCATAGTTACTGCTTTAGAAATAATAGTAATATGCAAAGCATATAACATTGTGAAATAACAATGGATCTTTTGTGCAGAGGCATAAAATCCATTGCCAACACTATGGGGAGAAACTGATATTCTAAAAGTTACTACCATCCAAAGTGGTTCACTTTTGAAATGTACATCATGTACATCAGGCTTTCTTTCAGAAGCCTTCCATTTCACCATTCCTCCTAAATCTATTCATTTGGACTATTTTCCCCATCGTTCTTGTCAAAACTTGCTTAACAAAGAGGTTAATTAGAATGGCTCACATAAATTTATTCATATGAATAAAATAAGGCTTAAATAAGGAAAGATTTAGAGTTTATATCTGCACTTTAATAGGGATTTCATCTGTTAGTAAAACAAATTAAACTGCAATGGTAAAATAGCTGGCATCAGACAAAAGCAAATGAAAAATTAGGGCAAAAAGCTGGGATGTCCTCAGTGTCCCTCGTGTCATCTAGTGTAGAATGTTGACCTTTGAGCTCTGTAACATAATACTGATTCCATTTAAATCAGTTAGAAGACAATTTTTAAAAGTTGTAAAGCTGAATTCACACACTGCCTAAAATCTCACTGCATATGTTAGCATAGTAGGTGGTGATTTTCTTTTGGCTAATCACAGTAAACTTTATTGTACCAAAGACTAAATTTACTAGTATCCTAATGAACATGGACAAAAATAATGAGATTCGAAAGTTGCTTAACTTTAAACATAGGTAAAGTATGGTAGTTAGGATAATTTGCATTACTCTGCCTTACATCAATAATATAATATTCTGGTCAAAATAAAAAGATTTTACATTTCTTAAACTTGAGTTTATCCACATCTAGAGTCTCAGACATATACAAATGCTTGGTTGACTTGATATGGTATTAATGACATCTTTCAAATTCAGTTTCCATCACTAATGATGTAAAGCGAGATATGCATTGGGGCTTGCTTCATTCAATCTGTTTTGAATAGCAGTGATGATTTATGGAACTGAAAATTGACACTAAGTACAAAGTGGCATTTGTCAACATCTAAGATGTCCATTTACCTTCACAGACTGGCGATGTCCTCAACATTTTTTAAGGCTGTCTTCATGTGTCAATATTTCCTGATACATGTAGCTGTCTACGTAGAATAAAATTCTTTTAGAAGCAAAGTGGATTTTATAGGCAGTAATGTGTTTTTCAATGAAAATGAAAGGTTTGTCCTATTAAAGAAGTCCAACTGACAAACTGGTAATATCTGTCACTTACACCTACATCTTTTCACCTCAGGACTAGCACCACATGCTTGTTGTTAGTTGATTGACTAATAAAAAGTGCCAAGCAATTGCAAATGGGATTTTAACAACTCTTTAAAAGGGGTAACTAAATTTCCCACAAGAAAACCCAGGACTGACACTCAGAGATAGGAAAATGTGTAGAATATTCAGTCAAATGGCATGGATGAAAGCTCAGAATTTAAAAAAAAATTAGTACAGTTCTATGAGGTTTTTATAAAACAAAACATAGTCTAATAATATATGCAACCTAAAACTTCCCATTTAAGACACTTTCAAATACACAAATAGTGTTAATTATATACAAGTGCTGTGCTACATCCCATCACCCATTACTAAAATTTTTCATTAGCTCAAGCAGAAATGCTATCCTAATTAAGAGTTAAGTCCCCATTCCTCTCCCTAAACCCTGTCTTTTGTAACCTGCATTCTAATTTCTCTCTATGATTTGGTATATTCTAATTATTTTCATAAGGAAGATCACAGAATATTTGCCCTTTCATGTTTGCTTTATTTCACTCAACATGAAGTTTTCAGAACTTCATTCTGAAGCATTTCTCATAACTTCATTCTTTTTTATGGCTGAATAATTTTCCATCGTATGTATAAACAGCATTTTACTTATCCCTTTATCAGTTGTTGGATACTTTTTCATTTTTTGGCAATTGGGAATAATGCTGCTATGAACATGGGAATGCAAATGTCTGTTTTAGTCCCTGCTTTCAATTCTTATGGCTATATACCTAGAAATGGGGTTCTGGGGTCATATGGTAATTCTATACTTAATTTTCTGAGGAACCACCAAACTGTTTTCTATAGCTACTACATCATTTTACATTCCTACCAGCAATGTATGAGATTTCCTTTTTCTCTACACCTTTATCAATAATGTTATTTTCTCTTTTCTCAATAATAGCCATTTGAGAGGATATGAAATGGTGTCTCATTGTGGGTATTTTTTTGTATCAGAGAAGTTGTAGATTTACAGAAAGATCATTCAGAAGATACAGAGTTCCCATACACCCCCTGTTCCAGTTTGAAAATATTATGTACCACAGAAAAGCCATGTTTTAATCCTGATCCAATCTTTGGGAGGCAACCATTTATTTTAATCCTGATTCAATATTGCAGGATGGAAACTTTTTATTAGATTGTCTTCACAGAGATGTGGCATACCCAACTATGGGTGTGATCTTCTGATTAGCTGGAGCTGTGACTCTGCTCATTCAAGGTGGGTCTTGATTAATTTACTGAAGTCCATTAAAAGGGGAAACATTTTGAAGAAACCTCAGAGCCAATGTAGACATTAGGATACCTAGACATAAATAGCCCGAGAACCAAGCAAGGATTCACAGAAATAGCCAGAACCTGAACAGAAGAAATCTCCAGTCCTGGAAGAATTTAAGCTAAGAGATGAAACCCAGTTTTGTGCCAGAGCATCTAAGGGAATGCCCACAAATGCCTAGAGAGGAAACCACTGACATCAGAAGCTGGACACATCAAAACTAGGAACAAGAGTCAGCAGACGACAGCCATATGCCTTCCTAAATCATCCTTCCTTGAGCCAAGGTATCTTTCTCTGGATGCTTAGTCAGGGCATATTTATGACCTTAGAAATGTAATCTTGTAGCTTAATAAATTCCCTTTTTAAAAGTCATTCCATTTCTGGTATATTGCATTCCAGCAGCTTAACAAACTAATACAATCTCCTCCCCATTATGAATGCCTTGCATTAATGTGGTACATTTGTTTCAATCGATGAAAGAATATTTTTATAGTTGTACTAGCAACTGTAGTCCATGGTTTACATTAGGGTTTCTTGTTTGTGTTATACAGTACTAGGTATTTTTGTTTGTTTTATTCTAGTAACATATGCATTTCCCAATGGCTAATGATTTTGAGCACCTCTGCATGTGTTTTTTGCCATTTGTAAATTTTTATTGGTGAAATGATTTTTCAAATATTTTGCACATTTTTAAAAATTTGGTTGTTTATATTTTTGTAACTGAGTTGTAGAATTTCTTTTTCTACTATGGAATATATATAGAGAGAGTTCTGTGATTTCCAAATATTTTCCCCCATGCTTTAGGGTGTCTTTTTACTTTCATGATAAAGTCCTTAGATGGACCAAAGCTTCTTTCACTTTAAAAGATCTAATTTATTTATTTATAAACTTTTTTATTAATTAAAAAACTTAACAAAAGAACATTAAAATATCATTCCAAT
>PVIY010030521.1:0-30927 GCA_004026745.1 Myrmecophaga tridactyla | reverse complement strand
ATATCAACTAAAGAGTAGAACATATGGAATAAAAATAAATAATAGGGGGAACAAATGTTAAAATAAATTTAGTTTGAAATGCTAGTGGTAAATGAAAGAGAGGGGTAAGGGGTATGGTATGTAAAACTTTTTTTTCTCTATTATCGTTTTATTTCTTTTTCTATTGTCTTTTTATTTTTCTAAATCGATGCAAATGTTCTAAGAAATGATGAATATGCAACTATGTGACGATATTAAGAATTACTGATTATATATGTAGAATGGAATGATATCTTACTGTTTTGTTTGTTTGTTGTTAATTTTTTTTAATTAATAATAAAAAAAAAGAATTAAAAAAAAAAGTGTCAATGGCTGAGAGATTCCAAACAGAGTCGAGAGGTTATCCTGGAGGTTATTCTTACACATTGAGTAGATATCACCTTGTTATTCAAGATGTAATGGAGAGGCTGGAGGAAACTGCCTGAAAATGTAGAGCTGTGTTCCAGTAGCCATGTTTCTTGAGGATGACTGAATAATGATATAGCTTTCACAGTGTGACTGTGTGATTGTGAAAACACTGTGTCTGATGCTCCTTTTATCTACCTTGTCAACAAACGAGTAGAAAGTATGGAATAAAAATAAATAACAGGGAGAACAAATGTTAAAATAAACTTAGTTTGAAATGCTAGTGATCAGTGAAAGCAAGGGGTAAGGGGTATGGTAGGTATAATCTTTTTTATTTTTTTTCTGTTTTCGTTTTATTTCTTTTCCCATTGTCTTTTTATTTCTTTTTCTAAATGGATGCAAATGCTCTCAGAAATGATGAATATGCAACTAAGTGATGATATTGTGAATTACTGATTATGTTAATGTTTTATTACATTTGTTAAATTTTTTTATTAATAAATAAAACTTAAAAAATTAAAGTGATAAAAAAATGAACAAATTAAAGTGATAATTTACTATTCTAGATCTTTTGTACCATATCACTCCTCTTAATTTTTCATGCACACATAAAACAGAAACTTTGTGAGAAAAGGTAGGTGTACTTTACCTTCCGAAAATCCCGCTTCTCAAAATCTGTTTCTGCTATTTTCTCATATTCTATGACTGCATTAGCATTCTTGAACTATACCAGAAAATCAGACATAGAAAAATTTTAATGAAGTTGTAGATTCAACAACTACAAAAATCAAGAAGTCCTGGAAGAGTTTTTACTTTCAAGGACATGAGTAACACAGACTTTTCACAAATCAAGTGAAGATGATGTAGCCAAGGCTCTTTAACAGAAAGGCTATGGCTCAATCCTCATCTTCAGTTTGAACTTAAAAGTCGGAAATAAGCTTTGATTTCCATAAAATAAAGGCAAGGCATCATCAGGGACTAAGCAGAAATTCTGAGTTTCTGTCTCATTAAAACACATCTAGAGGCAATTTATTATACTTGGAGATGGAAAGTCAAAGTAAGATAAGTTTTACTGGCTACCAATTTAATATGGATTTGAATGTACTCCAACTTTTTACTTCATTCAATTCAGTTCCTTAAAGCATCTGCCTATCCTTAGAGTCATTTCAGAAAACCCTTCAATTTTCACAAATTTTAAAAGGTGAATGAACGTAGAAATCATATTCAAAGTTCAGGTGACAGGTAAGGGAAGTGAGGCTCAGAGAACCAATGAGATCCACTGTAGTCACCCAGGTGGTTCGTGGCAGGTGTGGGATGAGATTTCAGTTTTGACTCTCAAGTCACTATTCCTCCCAAATATACCACACTGCTGTTGTGATGCAGACAGGATCGGACCATACCTCCTGTTGTGCCTGAGTGTTTTTGTGATCCAGTTCTAGGGCTCTCTGAAAACTGCGACATGCTGCCATGGCGTTCCCTAAAGAAAGGTGGCACTTGCCCTCTCGCAGGTGTCCCTAGAAGATGAAACAAAAAAGGGAAGAAAAGGAACATGATTGGTCAGAGGGAAATAAACAGCAACAAACACACACACAAGCACACGCACACGCACACACACACAAAACCAACATGGGATAAAAATGGCTAGACCAGTGGTTCTCAACCAAGAGCGATTTTGCCCCCATAGGGACATTTGCAATGTTGGGAGACATTACTAATCGCCATGCAGGGGGGAAGAGAGTGCTACTGATATCTAGTGGTAGGAGACCAGAGATGCTACTGAACATCCTACAATGCAGAGCATTCTGAGCCTGCTAATTCAATAATGCCAAGGCTGAGAAATCCCGGGCTAGAGAAATTCAACTGCAGCAACTCAGTCTTCCTCAAACAGCCCCATTACATACCCGGACAAAACTGTCATCCAACCTCACTGACTGTTGTGCATCTCCAAGAGCTTCCCGGAACCTTCCGAGCATCATCAAGGTGGCCGCACGATTACCGTAATAGCTAGCATTTTTAGGACACATATCTACAGGAAAGGCAGAAGAAAATAAAACAAAGTTTAGCATGGGTCACTGCTTCAAAAGCTCAGGGCCATTTCCCTCAGAACTATGCTAGTGCAATTAAACCATACTAGGAATCCTGACACACTCCCCTTAAAATGTTACAGTCACCCAGGGGTGTGGACCTTCCTGGCAACGTGGGACAGAAATCCTAGAATGAGCTGGGACTCAGCACCAAGGGATGGACATAATCTTCTTGACCCAAAGGGGGAAGAGCAAAATGAGACAAAATAAAGTGTCAATGGCTGAGAGACTCCAGAGTCGAGAGGTTATCCTAACGCATTATATAGATATCACCTTTTTAGTTAAGGTATAATGGAGGGAACTCCCTGAAAATGTAGAGCTGTGTTCCAGTAGCCATGTTTCTTGAAGATGATTATATAATGACATAGCTTTTGCAATGAGACTGTGATTGTGAAAAAAAAAAAGCTACAGTTAATTTTTCAATATTTGTGCAAATGGACAGCAGTGACAGTACAACCAATTTGAAAACAATTAAAAAATCATTTATACTTAGCTTTGAAGTATAATAACTTTTAAGGAAGATTTTTTTGGGGGGGTAGAGTTTACATATTTATCTTCTTAATGAATAGGGTTTCACGTAATAAAAAAATAAAATGGCATTCATTGAATCGGAGGTGGGAAGACAAGCTGTAAGCATGTTAGGTGAGAAATAAAAATATGCTGTCAAACTGAGCATGGGGATGAAACTGAAATGACTATATTGACAAAGGCCATTTTCTAAGACAGTAAATGAACTGACAAATAGTTGAGACGCCTTCAGTTGAGTGTCTTTTTGCCATATACCCAGAATTTCTGGAACTGTCCATAACTTGATCAATTATCAAAGAACTACCCACTGAGCTAGACAAAGTTATCCCTTTTAAACTCTTATGAGGTCATTCAGCCCAGAGTTCACACAGTAACAGCTGTCAACTCATTAGGCAAAGTTCCTTCTTAGAAAGGAACTATTTAGTATTGGCAAGTAAGTATTTTTTAGCATGAGCACCAGATCCTTCTCACCTATGGCTTTTGTATAATAGTTATAAGCTTCATTGTAATCTTTCTTGGCATAGTATGCATTTCCTTGTTCCTTGAAAGACTCTGCTTCCCTGAAAAGGGGAAAGAAAATCATGTCATTATATCTAGTAATAACCTCTATAATCTCACGGGACCAATCTGACCTAGAGCCCCCATGCATAGGGAGCTGAAAGTAGCATGATATCTGAAGGAACTTACACTTGTTCAGTATGCTGATGGACCAAAAGGAGTTGCTAATGAAAGAGAACCAAAGTCCTTCAGAGGCTATTTTTGTCACCTATATATATTCAAACTAAATTAACAAAACTCTAAAACAAAACAAAACAAAACAAAAAAAGCCACCACCCATGTTGACTGTCTTGCCTTGCTTGCTATTCCTGCCTGTAGTCATCCTCCCTTAGGACAGGAAAATGTAGAGACTCTCTCAAAGCATGTGAATTAAAGTATATATATATATATTTCCTTTCCACTATATCACAATGTTAGCAAACTTAAAATCAGTCACAGGTTAAATCCATTGGGGAGCAACTAATTTCTTGCTGTGAGATGGGTCACATTCTCATCACATCCTTAGAGTTTCAATGATTTATTCTCTTGAAAAGTGCGTCATGCATTTGTCCCTGGAAGGACAAGGGCAGCAAAAGCAGGTGGTGAAGGAGTTAAAAGCTTGGCCTATCTGCGTTTAAGATGGAGGAAAGAGTTGAATGACAGCAGACACCAAGAACTTAGATGACAGAGGGCATACAAAGTATAGGTTGCCAGCACCATGCTATAAGAAGAACCATCTAGGGACAACCAAAGCAGTAGGCTGAGCCCCTCAATCCTGGGCTTTGTTCATATGAAACTTAACCCCACAAAGGATAGGCTAAGCCTACTTAAAATTAGGCCTAAGAGTCACTCCCAAGAGAACCTCTTTTGCTGCTCAGATGTGGCCTTTCTCTCTCCAGCCAACATGACAAGCAAACTCACTGTCCTCCCCCTCTCTACGTGGGACATGACTCCCAGGGGTGTGGACCTTCCTGGCAACGTGGGTCAGAAATCCTAGAATGAGCTGGGACCCAGCATCAAGGGATTCAGAAAACCTTCTCGACCAAAAGCGGGAAGAGCAAAATGAAATAAAATAAAGTGTCAATGGCTGAGAGGTTCCAAATAGAGTAAAGAGGTTATCCTGGAGGTTATTCTTACGCATTAAATAGATATCACCTTTTTAGTGTAATGGAGAGGCTGGAGGGAACTGCCTGAAAATGTAGAGCTGTGTTCCAGTAGCCACGTTTCTTGAAATCGATAGTATAATGACATAGCTTTCACAATGTGACTGTGTGATTGTGAAAACCTGATGCTCCTTTTATCTACCTTATCCACAGAGGAGTAAAACATATGGATTAAAAATAAATAAATAATAGGGGGAACAAAAGTTAAAATAAATTTAGTAGCTTGAAATGCTGGTGATTGGTGAGGGGGAGGGAGAGGGGATATGGTATGTACAAATTTTTTTCTTTTTATTTCTTTTTCTGGATTGATGCAAATGTTCTGAGAGGTGATAGTGGTGATGAATATACAACTACATGATGATATTGTGAGTTATTGATTATAATACAAAGAACGGAATGATCATATGGTGAGAATGTTCGTGTTTGTATGTTACTTCCAAAAAAATTTTTTTAATTAAAAAAAAAAAAAAAAGGAGAACCATTTATTAGTGTTCCTTTTGCCCATCATTTCTCTGTAGGTACTTTACTGGCCCTTTACCATTCCTCCATATCTTTAAGTAAGTGAATAATATCAGAATCCTTCCCCTTCTCCAAGATCCATTACTTGAAGCTGTGCCATTAAACAAATTGTACTTTCCCAAAGGAACAATGTTATATAATTGGGGATTATATTCCTGATCAAGGAACTAGAATCACATCAGACATGACCAACAATGTTTAAAAGAACAAGTTAATAATCTCTATCAAAGATATACATATTGACCTATTTGAACACTCATTTTTTTACCAAAATGATTGCTGCAACATAACTAAACATTTGAGTACTTTTGTTATAAGGAAGAATCTGTTTCTCTTCCTACTCTATACGCACACACACGCACACACACACACACACACACACACACATTCACATACCACAGCTCAAGAGTTGCCTGAAGTGGTAACAAAAGTCATAGTTCTTAACCTTGATAATGGTTTGGGAGTTTATGGCTTGATTCAATTCGTATCGGCATTGGGGAGAATTGTGATTTATTTACTTATGTATTTTAAAGTACAAACTGGCAAAGCTGCCCTCCTTTTATTGAGGTGATCCTCCCTTTCCATTCTTCTCCATCACTGTTCTGGCAAGCCCTACTAATAAGAAAAGCCTGCTAGAAGAAAGAAGAAGGAAGATGGGAAAGACCCATAAATGCTGACAGATATGAACTGTGATAGATACAAATCTGCTTGAATAAGTTTATTACACCAATTACCACAATTCTGAAAAGAGGTAATCTGTAATGAAAAGTCCTCAAGAAAGATCTCCCAACTGCAAGAGTTATATTATAGGACCAACAGTGGTCTTTCTACATCATGTACACCATCCTTAACTCAAAATTAAATAAAGTACTATTAAATACTGTGAGGACCTATTCTTTAAGAACAGACATGTCAAGAAATTTAAAGAAAGGGTTTCCCCAGCACTGATTTCAGAAGCTGAGCCAAATTGCTGTGAAGTAGACAGGAGGTCCAAGCTACACCACAGAGGACCTAGCCAACTGAGGTAATAAACAAATCTTAAGGGAAAACCAAAGCATCCAGGCATTTGGACGGATAATGTGTCAATAGCATGGAGCCTTTCAGTCAAAAGTGAAATAATTTGTAGAGCTATTGAAAAGCGCCCCTTCTTTTTTGAAACACTACATCCTTGGAGATAACTGAGCTCAGCATTGACTTCTAATACAAATGCAAAGAATTACTGTGAAAGATTATTCATAATTAGTGAGGCCAGGTATTTTTCACATATAATAGTGGCTCGAGATAGTCAGGTGAGTTTCATTATCCCCAATTTTCAAAGAAGGAAATTAAGGCTTGGAGGTTAAATAACTTGCCCAAGATCAGGATGTGGACCCACACCTGTCAGATTCCAAAGCTTGTGCACTTTCTACCATGCTAGGCTTCTCTCTAATGCCCACCTCTGCCTATTGCTAAATACTTTAAAAAATTAATCTGTATTTTGCTGGGAATAAGATATGAGCAATAAATATAAATTTATTTAAAACTAAGACAAAAACAGTCCCAGCATACAAAATCCAACCCCAGAACCAAATGCTGGATTTAAACAAGCTAAATGACATTTTAACAATTAGTCACAGAGGGCGCAGGGCTCTTCTATGTTCTAAGCTCCTGTCTCTTTAAGATACAAGACCTAGTGAACTGCACTTTGCCTCCCCCAAGAAATGCATTTCATTTTAGTAAATGGTGAGTAGATTCCATTCTAGAGCAAACAAAGCAAGTAATGTGGAGTCAGCCCACAGCAGAAAGAACAAGAAGAATTGTGTTGTGACAAGTTACCATGTTTTTAACCTCACAGTGCACAGCATCAGGCCAGAATTAGTTATTCCCACACAACTGCCTCGTGAAAAGGACTTATTTTCATAGAAAGTGGGTTGATTAACAGCTGTCTAAACAATGGACACTTAGTGTTCTTAGACTAAACGCTTATTTTTTGCCCCCAGGTCCAATGTCCAAAGTGGAGTCCCACCTTCATTCTGAACCTCCCCACCAAATACAGGATAAGCTTTAAGTAATGGGCCTGACACAGCAAGACTAGCTGAGGAAAGAGCAGATCTCTGAAATCTAGTATGGCAGCAGCAAGAACTGAACAAGGCTGCATCAGGAACAATTTCAGGGTCAAATCCATTCAAATCTTTCCCTGAGAGTCTGAGAAAGGGCTGCAGCTTGTTCAAGTTGCCCTTACAGCAAAAGGACGGAAGGATGTCAAAGGCCTGGGACTGGAAGAGAAGAGGTGGTTAAAACCGGAATTGAAGGCAATCTGCTGGTGGCATCTGTCACTCCACTCATCTGCCAGGGTCAATTCAGCTAGTATTATATAGTCCATTTGATAACCAAGGTCACATGTCCCTTTCGAAAACATATCAGTATGGAGAAAGGAAACATTAGTATTAGCTGGATTCACCTGGACCAACTGAAAAAACGGAAAGGATTCCAAAAAGGAGTTAAATATTAATCATAGATTATTTCCTATGGGCAGGAAATAAAATTGAGACTGAACCTTGAAATATAATACTATAGCAAAAGACAAACTTGGCCTCAACTGACCTGTTGGTGCTATGAACAGCTACATTACATCTCTAGTACTTTTTCAGATTTTCAAAGTACTTCCAATGAAGATCCTAACCATGGCCCTCTAAAGTGGTTATAGGGAAAGTATCACCTATCCTCAGCAAGAGAAAAATTAGTGAGGCACACAGTGGCTGCACAGGTTTCATAACTCCTAATCCTATGTTTCCCCACTAGATCCTGTTAGTGTCGAGCTTCTTAGGTTGAAACTAATTTATCTAGTTTACCACCCAACCCTTGGGTCAACTCTAATTTGAATAAGCTTCTCAGCTCTGATTTACCTAGAGATGCTAGGAATGACTCTGCCTCTACCAAGCCAGGCTTTTTACTTTAATACCCAGCAAAAAATTCTTGTGAAAACAGCTAATAAAAGGTTTTCAAAAAATTTTCTCTCTTTGGATTTATCATGGAAGAGTCCCTCACAAGGTCAGCACTGGAGGGTCTGGCCTTTTCTCTGACAGATATAAGTAAAGAGAATATATTCCACTTCTGGGCTGCTTTGCTATTTTAAAATGCATTTATTTTTCAGAAATAACTTAACCAATCAGAAAACTGGAGCTCTGAAAACCGAAAACCTGCTCCTCCACACAATACACGTGTTAAAATCCATATGCCCTCTAATCATGCAGTTACATTCTCTTTCCCAATTTACCATCATTCATCACTGATGCCTCCAACAAACACTGCCAAGAGAATCATTTAGTATCATACAGGTCTTAGCAGAGCTCAGCACCATGTGATCAAATCAAACAACATGGGCTTGTAATTGCCAGCCAACTTTGCACATTTACAGCTCAGCTAAATTAAAAACACATGAAAACACCCTAGTTGACATTACAATGTGCCCCAAATTAGATGCCCTATAAAAGTTTCTATTTTCCCTCTAAATACTTCCAAATTGAACACTTAAGCAAAACGTTGCCACAGGCCAATTAGTCTATCTTTTAGCAATTAAAGAAGTATTCAGCTATCTTAGTCTCTATTAATGTAGATTCACTAGGAGATTATTTTCAAAATGTCCTTACCACAGTTGGGGGTTCTTTCTGGAATTCCTTGACAGATCATGTTTTTGTAGATTATTAAAACAGGGATCAGAGTCTTCATAGCTTCATATCTATACAGTACTGTTTCAAGATTTACATTTGCAACCTAAGAAATGCTAACTAGATTTTCAAGTGTCAAAAAACATACCATGCATGCTGCTTTTATTTCAACTACTATTTTTAATAAAGTTTAGCTTTTCCAATAGCATTAATAATAATTTAAATTTAAACATACACAGCAGCTTGAGCAAGGTCTTTCTTTTTCTGCATTTTCTTAATGCCATTACTCCTGAAGTGGAAGAATCTAGCTTTGCTAAAATTACAACTCAAGACGAAATGATTTTTTATTTTTATTTTTTTGGTCAGAGTACAGGAGTATTTAGCGGCCTTTGATTTTGGCAGGAAGACCCTTAGAAAGGATACCTTTCCTTTTTTTACCCTCAAGGATTCAGGCTGTTAACAATAATAGAAATTTATATTGCCAAAATGTCAAGTATCTTTTATGCATTCCTATTATATAAATACTATTTCCAGAAAGTCATCCTTCCTCTGTAATTGTTGTGCTCATTTATTTATTCAGACAAATTTACTAGTTGCCTGTTGATCTAAAAAATTCCTCCACCCTTCAGAATTTTCTGGATCTTAGCCAAACTCAGAGTAGAAATTCCTTCCTTCTTCCCACAGTCCAAGACTCTTGTCCCTAATGGCATGTCACAGGGCCTGTTTCATGTTGTACTCTCTCTGACCTTCATGACAGAATTAAGAAAAGGGACCTAGGAGCCTGACTTCTATTCCATCTTACATAAAGCAAGTCATTCTGTTTCTTTCTTTTTTTAATCTCCTACTAATTTAGGAGTGAAATGTCAATTAGTTTAAGTTTCACACAGATAGTGAAAGCCATTTCCGAACAATTCCACAAATAGTGAGTGGCTGCTAAACACTGCATGGAAATAAAGGCTTCAAAATGGTCCAGAGAAAATAGAGGGTAGGCTCTATCCCACTGCTACCTGCTGGCAGGTAGGTTACCCAGCTTCCTTTCCTAATTTCTTATGAACAGCTTCTGCTTTTATTTTAAAGCACAATAGCATAATTTAAACACCCCCCTCTGCTCTGCCTCCACTCTCCATCCCAAATGAGGTGGGATACAAAACTGATGAAGAAAACTTATTAACACCCAGTTCAAATTTTTCTGTTTGGACATTCAGGAGGAAGCCTCACCTGGGGCAGAGCCAGAAGGGACCCAAGAGGCACCAAGTGAAAACACAGATAGGGTCTACACAGTGTAGTAGCACTCTCTACTGTTTGAATAGAGGAAGAATACCAGGCAGCACGCTGGAGTTGACTGTCTTATTCAATGGGAGAAAAAAAGGACAACTAACTATCCAGTGTTTCCTTCCTGACAGAAATCCAATCAACGCAGGCCGAAGGATGTCCCCACAGAAAGAGCTGCCTGAACCTTGAGTTTTAAATTAATGCTATATCCTTAAATGGGAGGTGTCACAATCTGTGGCATCTACCAAACATTCATTTACACCCAAGTATAATCTACCTCTGTGAAACAAACTTCCGTGAAGATATTCTGAGGATGCAAGCCCCTGGCTTGTCAGCAGCAGCCAGGGATTTGTTTTCCTAAAACATCCTCAACTCACACCCTCCATCCCTCAATTACTCATTCTGTGACATCTCCCATTACCCTATGGCTCCAGTGTCCATCAAAAATTTAGAACAGAGAAACTATAACTAAGAAAAAGGCTGATTTCTGAGGTTTCCTTTAGGGGCATGGAGGGGAATGAGGGCCAGAGTGGGGAGTCTGGACTGTTAACTGGCATTTTGCTTCCAAAGTTCTCTTGGTTCCTAGTTCAATCAGTGGTTGATATCTCAGAACAATGTCTCAAGGAAGAACACGCAGGACAGAAACTCCAAGAACAAAAGAGGGTCCTGCTTGCTCTCAAACCCTCCCCAAGTCTAATATTTTGCCCTTCTACACTCTACTCATCTGTCCATCTAACCTTTCCACACGAACTGCAAGTGACATGGCAAAAGAAAATAAAAATCAAACCGTGAATATCAAATACTCCTCTTCAAATGACCATTCTCAAAAGCTTTAACCACTTATACTGCCACTGGTGGGGTAAACCATGGGAACTACTTTTTTGATCTGGGTTGGGAAGAAAAAACTGTCAATCAAATAAAATGAAGAGAAAACTGGAATAACTGCACTGTGAATCCTGCTCTTACTGCTGAAATTCAGTTTAAAAGAATACCTGGAACGACCTCTAAGTAACTTCCACATCACTCAGTACTGGAGAAAGGGGACCAAACATTAGTTGAATAAGGGAGAAATGGGCTCTCAGAGGGACTGTGTAGCGGCCCACAAGACACCTAGGCAGCTGCTGACCATTGTTCTCCAATCTTCTAAAGTCTTGTAGAAAGCGAGCAAAGGCAAGTGCCCAGTACTCAGCTTTTAAAAACTTTTAAAATACTACCTTCAGTGACTAAGCTAATCTCTGATTGGCTGGAATGTACAACAGACCTGGGCTTTGAGCCAATCAGATTTCTGGTCGTTGGGAATAGTCTAGACACTAGAGCAACTGCTATTCGACCCCAAATTTTATCATAATTACTGAAGTTTACCCAGCTCTGGTTCACTACTCTGAACGAAAGCAGTGAGAAGAGAGAGCCCTTTCCTTCTCAGTTATCATACTCCAGTTAAATTGATTATTTAACAGTTTTGCCATTTAACATTAGGGTTCAATTAAATTGCTGGTATTCGGGATTTTGCATTCCTAGGTTTATCCCTTCCTTAACCATGATTCATTTGTCCCATGTCCCATTTCTTCATCTCTGACCCCACGCTTCAAATAGACCAAAATGAAAATGCTGAGCAGTGTTTCTCACTGATTTGGGCTCAAGGTCATGGATAAATTCCTATTTGCCTTGCAGGTGTACTGAAACGTTTAAATGCCCATCACAGAACTTTAAGAATTCAGGATTTATTCTTCCCACTAACAAAGTAGACAGAGAAAGAAAAAATCCTAACCCACAATAGATTTGTAATATCTAGGCTCTACTAAGAAAGGGCCCAATAATAACTACTATTTTAGGAAAACAGATAAAGAGAAATTAAGATTATCACTTCAAGGAACCAAGTAAACATGTCCTGAGTCCTAAATCAATGGTTCTCCTTTATTCTTTTCTTTTAGGCTTGACGGTCCAGTCACTGCTAGCTATATGCTAAGGCACAAGTGTTTCTTCTACTAATGAACAACTTGAAATCTCTGAATTTTAGAATAAAAGATTACCTAGCGAGAGCAAGCTGCTTCCCAGCCCAGGAACTATGACCAAAGAACCTTAATTTGAGACAAAATGGCACGATTCCCTGCTAGTCACCTTAGCCAATAAGGTAAAGCACTCACAACGTCTCAGGAAAATGTGAAGCTAGTATCTTAAATTAGTTGAAATTTAAAACTTCTGAAATTTAATCCTCTGGCTCCTAAGTAGCTTTATCTGTTCTGATGGGCAAAGAGAAACAAATAATCTTCATACAGAGAACCTGATCTACTTTGGAATACCAAATAATACATTTTTATTTTAGCCTCTCAGCTGCCATGCGGGAAAAGAACTGTCAGAGTGGCAAGCAAAAAAATTGAAGTCCATTTTTTTTTTCTCTCTAGAGATATCAAAAGCTAAAAAAATAAAGTATGTAGCCATTTAAAATGCTACAATGATGAGGTCCTGTGTCTTGAAAGTTCCTCTCATTTCCTCTCCGGTGGGACTCTCAAAACTTAGCAGTAGCAGCAGGATACCCTTGAGCAAAGATGCAAGGAAGGAAAGACTCCTTGCAGGACTCCAGCAAAAGCTCATGTGCTAGACCTCCAATAAACAACCCAAGAGACCCACTAACTCCCATGTGCCCAAATGAACTGGCAGTAGGACTGTTAACAAGAGAAACAGGAACTTGGCCAAATGTCTCTAAACAAGCCAGACTATACAAGGGCAGTTGTATGCCGTTGTATGCCCTGTCCCTACCTCTATTAGGGCTACACAGGATTCCAGGACATGTACAAAATGTAAAACAATCTCCCTCCAAAGTTTCTAAATCTGTACTCCATTTTCAGCATTGGAAAATCATACATAAATAAGTTTTTTTCTAAATTTAGTAGATTGAAATGCTAGTGATCAATGAAAGGGAGGGGTAAGAGGTAAGTATGTATGAATTTTTTTCTATTGTCTTTTTCTTTTTCCAAATTGATGCAAATGTTCTAAGAAATGATCATGATGATGATGATGATCTTGTAAATTACTGCTTATATAATGTAGAAAGGAATGATCATGTGTTAAGAATGTTGTTTGTTTGTAATATTTTTTTTAAAAATTAATAAAATTTTTTAAAATGATTACGGCAAAGAATACACAACTATGTCATGATATTGTGAGCCATTGATTGTATACCATGTATGGACTGTATGTTTGTGAAGATTTGTCAATAAAAAATTAAAAAAAAACAAACCCCCACACACAAAAAAACCCACAAAAAATAAGATAAATTTTTTTTCCAGTCTAACAGATCCTATTTACCCTCCTAAAGTTGTCTTATATGGCAGAAAATCAACCTGTGACTTTTTTTAAGGAAAAGGATTTTCCTTTTAAAAAAAAAAAAGTTTAATAGAGGACTTTGAAATGAGGCTTAAATTAAGGACCGCCCCTACAACAGAAATTTATACTGGGAAGGATGTTTTTAAAATTACACATAGTCCATTTCTCCAGTTATAGCACAAAAAAACCACAGAACTCTTCCAAAAACACACGTAAAGGAAATCCTTACCATTCAATTTAAGGTCTAAATTGGGAAGTGTTCTTATTTCCCATTTTGCAATTCCTTAATAAAGTATATGACCAGATGATGCTTAATTCTGGTCATATACTGGAAAGAACTAGGAAAAATGTGAAAGCTCAAAACAAGGAACAGAGAGAGACTGGACTCGGGTATCCTGACTTCTCTGATATCCCAGGGACCCACCACACTCCACCAAAACCCTTAGCTCCCAACAGATAAGGAACTTGAGGCAATGGCTGTGGTAAGTTCCCTTAAGCTCAAAAACTATTCACCTTACTGAGTACCTCTTATGTTTAGACAGTGGAAATCTCAGAACCCTGATTTCATAAATGAATTCTACATCATCACCTCAAATCACTCAGACTGAAATATGTGGGAGAGAAACTCTGAGTATTGTAGACAACCCTGAACAAAAGGATGAAAATAACCTGCAGTTGATAAGGAAAGGGCTTCAAACTCCCAGAACCTTTCTGTCCACTCTGCTTTAGGATTCGACCAAGTATGACACCCACAACTGTGTACCTCACACTTCCATAACCTGCCTTAGCTTTACCCAGAATCCAGAGTGTTCGCGAAAATCACTCACTCAGCAGCTGCACCCTCAACTAGTCCGACCTGGCAATCTCGAGTCACTGCAGTTGCCCAGCACTGCCAACGTAACCCAAGCAGTTGCTTCACTTATGAGAAAAGAGCTGGGAGAAATGAGGATCCTGCTTGGGAAGGACAAGTCCCTAACCTTCCTCCTTTCTCTATCATCTTTGACTTCTGGGGTAACCAGGGAGTGGCAGAGCTGACCGGGTTAATAATGGAGACATTCAATCACCTCGGACCCAGAGGTGGGGTGTAATTACTGGAGAGTGAGCTGAGAAGAGTAGGGGCTTCGGAGATGAAAAATGCTGACAGAAAACAACGCACAGAAGTTAGCAGCAGAAGGCAGGAGTACGGGGCAATGTAAGGAAGTCGTCCTTGTTGCCGCGCCGCTCCCCACCCGCAACAGACTTCTGAGATCCATCCCCCCTTCAGAGACTCAGCTTCTACAATAAGAACGACCTTTCTCCAGCTGGAGAACAGGACATGCCTCAGCTGCCCCGCCAGGCGGAAGCTGCAGGAAAAGACCGACCCCCAAGAGCGCTCCTTCAGGGGGTCCATCCGGACCTGATCTCAGATGGGGGGGGAGGGATTCGCGGAGGGCGGGGCATGGTCCCAACCGCTGGGATTGCATCATGGCAGGAGCCGGTTACCCCAAACTGAAGCTCGCTCCCTCCGCTACCCTTCCACCCGGTTACCTCTTCGCCTCTTCGTCATTGAGCAGCTCTGACTCGGTCGCCGCCATTACCACATCGCACTCCGCGGCAGCCGCCATCTTACCGCCGAGACCAGAGAGCCGGGTGGGAGGCGGGCGGTGAAGAGCACTTCCGGCAGGAGCATCGAGGAGCTCAGCCGCGGTGCGCCCAGAGGGGCTCCCTCGGGCCCTCCTACCAGCGAGAGGCTCCAAGTGGGGCCAGAGCGGCCTCCCTCCTCCGGCGGTCCAGGGTGGTCTCCGTGCTGGGGCGGGAGCCCAGGAACGGTTCCTGTGCGTAGGGGGCGCCACTTTGCCCCTAGGTTGGAAGGAGATGGTGGAGAGTGTCGCCTTTCTAAACCTTGGCTTTCCTTAGGAGTCGGAGGGCCTCGTTGCCATAGCAACTCAGCCCTAGAGAGTCTCCTGTAAAGCCGAGGGGAGTCTGGGTTTGCGTAAGGACTCAGTAACCCAGGAATCTGGAGGGAGAGAGTTCCCAATACTACCTTCCTGACCTTGGAGAGTAGCCAAGGCTTCCTCCCGAGAAAGGCAAGAAGACACACTATGAGCCCAGTTCCTCCGCTTTCGTCGGCACTTGGAAACCCTGCCCAACCAAGCCAGGGGAACGCAGGGCGTCTTCATTCCGCGCCTTTCATCCCCGCAGATCTCCAAGCACCAACTGGTTCATCACCCTAATGACGCTGACCCTTTTATGAGCCTGCTTTTATGTCGGCCGCCTGGGAGTGCCACCTCAGCATTACACGGCGCCCCAGTCCGTGCCCTGGAGTTTATAAGGCAGGTCCCTGCTCCACAGGGTCCCCCAGTACTCCCGCCCTGTGCTAAACTCCCGCTCAGCACGCTTTCTGAATGCAGTCTAGCTTGGGAACTCAGAGGGCAAGGAGACAGCTTAATCATCTTTGTAGTACTTCCCTCCCCCAAACCAATAAAATTCGTGGGCTTTGAATTAAATGGGTGGGGGGAGGGGCAGTTTCTGAGGTCAAAAGTTAAAACTAAGGGAAACTAAAGAAGTAAGCAAGGGAACTTTAAAAGGATCTTCCCTTCCTCCAGTAAAATAGTATGTGCCAGTGTCCATACCCTGATTGCATGGTCCCTGTCTCCCAAGTGCTGAAGGAGTTAAAATCACATAGGTCAGGTCATTTATCCAAGCAATCATTCACTGGCCCTCTTGGAAGTGCCTGCTCTGGGCTGGGCTGGGAGAGCACCTTACCTGCCTGCTAATGGCTCAACAGTCTAATGCAGGAGGCAAACGTGTCTTTGACCATTTTCCTGCTTTGTGTTCTCGATACCTAAGTCAACTCATCTACTGCCACAGTTTTAACTTCCATCTGTTGATAACTCCTAGATATTTATCTCCAATCTCTCTTCTAAGTTCCAGATCTGTATATCTAACTATCTACCGGGCATCTCTTGGATGTCTCACAAATCTCTGAGGCTTACCATACATTGACTTTATTTTCTCCCCACCCCTCAACAACAGAAAAAAACAAATGTTATACATGATTCTCTTTCCCTGGATTCACTTTCTTTGAATGGATTCACCATTCACCCCACAACCAAATGAGAAAGCTGGGAGACATCATGAACTCTATTTTTCACTCAACTCCCAACTTATCACCACGTCTTGTTGATTTTCCTAGCAAATATCTCTCAAATCTATCTCCTCCTTTTCATCCTAATTCAGGCTGTCATGTTTGTTTTATTTAACTTGGAATACCACAATAATCTCCTAATTGGTCCCCAGTCTCATCTTTCTCCAATCTTCACTCTTCTACCAGTACTAAAACTGAAAACTGGTCATGTCACTTCACTGGCATATATCCTATCAATGGCTTTCCATTGCTGTCAAGATACGGTTTGATCTCTTTGGCCTACCACAAAGGCCTGTGATTATTTGGCTCCCTTTTACCATTTTTATTGAACCCAAGTACTTGCAGTTCCAGAAAACACCATGACTCTTGCCATGTTTCCTGCATCCTATAACACCCTTCTCCCCTGAAAACCCTTCAAATATCAGCCCAGACATGCCCTCCTCCAGAAGATTCTCCTTGATGTCCCTTTGCTGTGTTCCCATAGCACCTCTGTGATAGTACTTACCATGTTGTACTGTAATCGTTGGTTTACACGTCTAGCTCCTATAGTCTGTGAAGTTCTGTTGCAGCTTCAGTGTCTAATTCGTCTGCGTTTTTTCACCGCGTGGCCGTGCACCTGGCACAGAGTAGGTGTTCAGAAAACATTTGACAAATAAATGACTGAGTAAACGAAGGGTTAGTATGCTTTGGTTCTTAAGGTGCTCCCGCGCACAGCCAGGCCAAATCGCGGCCATCATTTCCCCCGCCCGCCTCTGGGGGCGCTGTGCTGCAGGCGCCGCTCTCCACCGCCGGAATTCTTCTTGCCAGCCGGAAGCTGAGGGGCGGGCCCGAGGCGGGGGCGGGGTCAGGCGGAACTGGGACCGACCGGGGAGGAAGAGGGAAGTTCGTGCGGCGGTGCAGCCCCTGGCCGGGTCCTGGCTTGGAGGGGCCCAGCTGGGGTGCTGCGAGAACCACGCGAGGTGCGGAGCTGGGAAGCGGGACTTGTCCGGCTCCCGGAATCGGCCACTGTTTTTGAGCAGGTCTCTGCTTCTGTTTAACTCTGGAGGTCCCCTCGTGGGGGAAGTCTAAGGCATAGGTCCCTCTGGTGGTCTCTCTTGGGTATTCCTTAATTGGGGAACTCGGTCGGGCGCTCCTCTGGAGAAGTTTCTGTTTAGCGTTCCCCTTTAGGAGTGGTCTCTGCTTTCTGCGGAAACTTTGTGTATGGCTTTTGCTGGAAGCTTGTATTTGAGGTGCCTTCTGGGGGCTCTCTAGGACGTCCGCGGCTTTCTCTGGGCCTTCTCTGAAGGGTCTGCAGCCCAAGGGTCTTTGTATTATCCCTGCAGCAAAAATTATCTCCTTTCCGAAGCCCTTTCCTTCACTCCTTCCTTTTTTGTCTGGTGTCCTTTATCTTAACCATGAACCTGACTGGCATTTAGAGGTTAATAGTGATTGTCCAAATAAGTTTTACAGGAAAGTCAGTTGTCCTCCTTGATTTGCTTAATCTCCCTCACCCTTTGTTAAGGCTGGCTTAAGGCAGATCCAGTCGAAATAGAAACCCTGCTTATTTCTCCATAGGGTCATGGTTAAAAAAGAAGAAACTGGGCCAGAGCCGCCTTTAGTAACTGGTCCCCTCAGCATCTTGTGCACATAAAGGAACCTGGCCAGTGGTTAAACCAACATCTCTCCTTATCCCTTATGGTAACATTTACTGAGCCATGTGCTGAGAAAAACAAAGATGAATCAAATACAGCTCACTGTCCAGTAGTGGATATATAGACACATCAGTTCACTACACACTGACTAGTTTTGGGGACAGTGTTGAATCCCTGAGGCTCCATGTTAGGTTCAAAACTTGAGCTCTCGGTTATGGGAGGTCTGCTGTTTGTTTTGTTCCTTTCTTCCCCCACCTCACCTACTGTTCTTCTATTCCTTAAGGTTGAAGGCTAAGCATGGGGAAGAGCTGCAAGGTGGTTGTGTGCGGCCAGGCATCTGTGGGCAAAACTTCAATCCTGGAACAGCTTCTGTATGGGAACCATGTAGTGGGTGAGTGTTGTTGAAAGTGAGTAGTGGGGTGGAAAGAAGTGGAAAGCAGGATTTAATCCCAACATGCATAGGCTGAGAGCTCATGATGTGTTTTGTAAAGTGAAGAGGAAAGCTTGCCCCCAACCCTACATCATTGAAGGTGAGAACATCCTCTCTCTGAATCCAGAGGAAGGAAACCCAATATCCAAGATAGGGAGTTCCCAAGTCATGTTTTTGCCTAGCATAGTCTTAGGATGAGACCAGTGTCTGTCCCTGAAATCATTCCAGGGACAGTCTCTGAAATCTTCCAGATTCTCAGTCTCTGTCATTCTCTCCTTTGCCCTGACATTCCTTCCACTCCCTTTCTGCTCAGTCTGGCAGGATACTCTCAATCATTCACAATTCCATCTCCCTCTTCCCCTTCAAACAAGTACCCTCCTCATTTTATCCAAGGCTCTGAGATGATTGAGACACAGGAAGACATCTACGTGGGCTCCATTGAGACAGACCGGGGGGTGCGGGAGCAGGTGCGTTTCTATGACACCCGGGGGCTTCGAGATGGGGCTGAGCTGCCCCGGCACTGCTTCTCTTGCACGGACGGCTACGTCCTGGTCTATAGCACGGATAGCCGAGAGTCCTTTCAACGCGTGGAGCTGCTCAAGAAGGAGATTGACAAATCCAAGGACAAGAAGGAGGTGTGTGCCCTGGTCTTCTGGTGGGAGCCTCAAGTTGGGAGTGAGAGTGGACCCTGGCTAGGAGTTAGGGGCCTGAGGAAGGGATGTGGAAGCCACTGGAGGGTATCTTCATGTCTAGAGTTGGCCACATGGTGAGTCTGCTCAACCAGAGAGGCTTCTCTGCAGTTTAAGGAATCCCTGACCTAACGCATGAAGCCCCCCATTTACTAGCTTTCTTTATTACTACTACATACCTGCATCTATAAAGGCCTTCTATTTCCCTAAATCCCCTTTTAAGCTGCAAGTGTTCTGAGAGTATGTGCTCACCAGCTGTATAACCAAAAACTAACCAGCTGCTGTTGGTGAGCAGGAATGGGTGAGACACAGCTTGTAATAGAATTCCTGAAGGTACTGTCAGAGGAGGCCAAAACTTGAACAGGGGGAGGGAGAGGAAAAAGTAACCTTTTCCCCCACCTCAAATCATGGTTTCTAATAGAGAAAGAGATGAGGTGTCCACCAGTGAGACTCCTCCTACCTCCTTATCCACCCCTGTTCCTGAGGTCCTTGGTGCATCCAGCCCTCTCTGTCTTTCCCAGGTCACTATTGTGGTCCTTGGCAACAAGTGTGACCTGCAGGAGCAGCGGCGCGTTGACCCCGACATGGCTCAGCACTGGGCCAAGTCAGAGAAGGTGAAGTTGTGGGAGGTGTCGGTGGCTGACCGCCGCTCCCTCCTGGAGCCCTTCATCTACTTAGCCAGCAAGATGACCCAGCCCCAGAGCAAGTCTGCCTTTCCTCTCAGCCGCAAGAACAAGGGCAGTGGCTCCTTGGATGGCTGAAGGGCTGCCATCCCTCAATCATCCTCCCCCAATTCCAGTTTCTGGGGCTCTGGAAGATGGGTTGAGGGAGGAATGGGAGGTAGGCAAGCTGTCCTTCTCAAAGTCAGCAAGGGAGCTTCCTGCGAGGGCAGGCAGCTGGGCTGTCTGGGCTCAGGCCACCTTTGCTCCCTCCCAACTCCAGGAAATGCAGATAATCTAGATTAGTCCTCTCCCTACCCCCAATCCAGCTTTATCCTATCTGCCCCCCTGTAACCTGGGGCAGCTGTGGGGCAGCGTTGTTTCCACCTCCCCCCAGATGGAAAGTAGAGCTACCATGCGGAAGTGCCCAGTCGAGGCCTGGTTCCTAACACAGGGGTCCCACCCCCTGGACTTCCTGCCAACTGCAGAGACATGGCACCAGCCTGGGCTTGAGAGAGAGGGTGTCCAGGTGTCATGTGTATGTGTGGAGACGTGCACATGTGTGTGGAAGTTTCCTGACACCTTGACCTTTTTCCCTGTCCTTGCCTTGGCTGGAAGAAGCTAGTCTCCTGGGAAGTGTAATTTTCTGTTTTAACTCTTTTCCCCAACTGTTTCTCTTCCTCTTTCTGCTCAGGGAGCAGATGGGCCTCATTGGTTGAGGTGGAATGGAACCATGACTCATTGGACCGCGAGTCATAACTGGCTTTGAGTCCCAGCAGGGCCTTTCCCCTCTCTGGGCTTCAGTTTTCTCATCTGTAGGTGAAAGGAGTTGCTTAGGTCATCTCCTAGGTCCTGTCCAGCTCTATGATTTTATAATGCCTTTGGCTTCGAGCCATCTGTGACTGTATCCCTTGCTTCTCCCTCTTCAAGGTGCTATGCCTACCAGCCAGGGAGGCTGGAACACTGCTCTCCCTCCAGCCACCAGGGGGCAGGAGTGCACTGTACACTCTTGGTTGCCAGAGCGGCCACTCGGTGCCCAATCAGCCAGACTTACACCTATCCCACTCGACCTCTGGGGCTGGTCTTCACCCCTTCCTGTGGTTGTTTTAAGCTAACGGCTGGACTTCACTTTATAAAGTACCTGTATTTATATGCCTGCTGCCATGGTGAAGCCTGGACAAGGTGCTTCTGTAGCCCTTCTTACCTCAGATGCCTGAACCGAACAAGGCAAACCAGTAGCAGCTTCTCAGGAGCTGACAGGCCTTCTGTCTAGACACTCAGACACGCTATAAAGTGAGTTCATACCCACGACTTTCTGTGCCCACTTCCTACTTGTGACGTGCACACGGGAGACACTATCGCAAGGCAGTCTCCCATACATGCCCCTTCTCCCCAAAAAGAGGTGAGCAGGGGCAGGTCGCCTTGGGCTGGGCAAGCGGAATTAGGGTATATGGAGGCTCGGGTTAAAGTTCATTTATTGATGCACTGGATACAATAAAACCACAACTGCTTGTTATCAAAAAGATACCCTCCCCGCCCTCTTCTTCCTTGTTCTCCCATTGGAAATGTCTAAAAAAGTACAGGTGGATACTGGCAAAGTCCCATGTTGTGGGGTGAGGGAGACAGTGCTGAGGTGGGATCTGTGACACTGACCCCATGGGTCTGATACTTGAAAGCAGCAGACTGGACTCCAGCACTCACTTCATAGTGGGCATTTAGGAAAATGCTGGTTGGGAGAAGGAGAGAAAGTTGAATTTAGACCCAGTTTGGGGTAGGGACCTCTAGGGGAAAATTCTTTATTTGGGAACCCTGGAAGGATCTGGTGGTAACTTGGGACCATTGTCTGAGGGAAACCCAAGAATCCCCTAAGGAGGAATCCATGAAAGACTCAGGAAGGGAGACCGTTTGTGGGATTAATCACTTTCTGTATTAATAAAACTGGGCCCAGCCAGAATATCACCCTTACCTACCCCTATCCTAGCCCCATCCAGTTAAACCAGATGAAGCCCCTAAAAGCTTTGGGCTCCAGCCCCCCTACCTCTTTGGCTCTGACACACCTTTCTACTGCTTAATCAAGGGGCTCTTGGGTCTCCCTCTCTCCTCCAGCTCTCCCACCACATCCCCATGGTCACCTCGTCCAGCTAGCCTTGAATGCCACTTAAGACCCCATGGCTCGTCTTCAGTGATACACTGCAGAATTCAGGGAGTGGGAGCTTGACCTCCTCCCCTGAGCATGAGCAGGGGTTTTACACTTGTCCCCAGCTTAGGAAGGGACAGGCTCATAGAAGTTAAGATTCCTAGGGCTTCTGGCCATGTGGATTTAGGACTTGGGGTGGGGTAGGGGGCGGTTTGAAAGCACCACAGGGCTTGGGCTAAGATTTTGCATAGATTTTGGGGGCTTATCAGTCTGCTCACAATAAATTGGGCTGGGAAATTCAGGGGAGCCCACGACTAGCCCTAGAAGGTTGGGGGAAAGAGAATGGGGATGATCCAGCATGGGCTCTGGCTTACTCCCCAGTCCAGAAGAAGTGAGGGGCAGCTGTCCTTAAAACTACCCCAGCACTTCCTAGATTGCACAGGAACCTTAATCCCCTGTAGGATCTTGGAAACCTAGGCCATCTCTGGGGGAGAGGAGGATCCTGGGTGCGCGAATGTTGGGAAGTTGGCCTGACCTCCTCAGGAGGGTTAATAGGGGGCAAAGACAATGGGTCCCGTTGCAGGGCGAATGGCTCCCACTGGGGTGCGAAACAAAGCTGGGCCCAGGATCGGAGCTGGGAAGAGAGTAGTGGCCGCTGTGGGGGCAGGCCGGAGGGCCAAGGGCCCTGGCAGGGCACAGATGGTGGCCGCAGTGGGGAGCGGACTGGGCAGGAAGCGGGCTGCCAATGTCTTAGTGAGTTGCTTCTGCAAGGCCAGTTTAGACTACAAAGAAAAGAGAGAAATAGAGAAATGGACACGGTTCCTGGCCCCAGAAAATCCCACCCCCTCCCAGTGCCCCATCCTTGGGATTTTTGCTACAGGAAAGACGTGCCTTTTAGGGTTCCAAACCTAAATCCTCCTCACTTCCCACCGCCAAACATTCATTCCAAAGGGCTTTCTCACCACCTGTCTTCCTGCCCAAAGGGAGGAGAATCTTAGGATGGGAGAAGGGCGGAGGATATCATTGAGGTAGAGACAGGCACCATACATGGTCTTGGAAATGCATTTCCACCCCTCACTTTTGCCTCTAAGATTACTACCCCCAACCCACCTACCCAGAAATTCCTTTGGGCAGATCCCAAGACAGCCAGCTCTTTGCCCAGGAGCCACAAAGTAGGGTGGCTTCCTTCCTGCCCCACCCCCTAAATCCAGCTGGCTCTTCCTTCCTGCCCACCTCTCCCCTCCTGGCCCAGGCCCCAACTGTGTTGCCTAGAGACAGATACCTTGAGGATACTCACAGCCAGCGCTGCGTGCTTCTGCAGTTTGCTATGCTGGCTGGAGGTCTTGGGGGGCTTCCCGGCCAGGCGGTCTTTGTGCCTCCTGCTGCTCATATGCTAATGGACAGACAGACAGACTGGGAACAACATGAGGAAACCCAAGGACCCCCAAACTATCCTATCATCCTTGACTGTCTCACCCTTCCTCTACCCATAACTCACAAGCACAATGCACATTTACTAGGTACTCACCCTGGGACAGGCCCTGGGAAAGGGAGTTAAGACTTGGCCTTTGCCCTCAAGGCCCAGGGTACACTTGTCCTCACTTCTTCCCCCACCCCCTCCCTGCTTTGCCTCCACCCCACTTCGCTGTTCAGGCTCCCTCTCCTCACCCTGCACTGGTCCCACACCCCTCACTCCTGCTCCTAACCCCAATTCCCAGCCTCACTGTTCCCACCTGCTTGAGTTGGGTCTCTGAATTGACCTGAAGCTGGCAGAGAGCACAGTGGAAAGGGGGGCTTGGTCCCTGCCGGCCCCCCCTGCCTCCTGCCACTCGCTTGGCCTTGTGTCCAGCCCCTCCCCGGAGCACCAGGCGGCCCCTGCCCCTTCGGGGAGTCTCTCGCTGGCCATCCACCATCCACCGGTGCTTGGCTCCTGGAGGGAAGGAAGAAGACAGCCTGTCAGCACTGAAGAGGGTACAAGAGCACAAAGACCTCCCCAAATGAGGTCAGTTTGGTTGTTCCTCTAAGCCTGGGGGCTGCTCTGCACACATTCTCCAGCCAAATGAGGTTTCTCTTTTCCATCTCTATCAAGTCCTCCCCAGCTTCTCATTTCATACAGGCTCCTCCATCCCCTCAAGGAAGGCCTTTCAGCATAACTGATCAGCTTCCCTTTTGCTCTAATCTCAGTTGCTTTTTTCTGGTCCTGACCTACAGTTCTTGCTGCCCCACACTTCTTTTCCCAATTCTCCCTCCCCAGGGATTGGTGGAAAGACCCAGCTGAGCAGAAGACCTCAGTCCCCAGGCCCTTGAGCAAAGTGCCCAGGAACCAGGAACTCAGGTGTGCCCACAACTGGGATGGTCAGCATCCCTGCCCCTCCCTCCCCTGAAATCAGGCTGGTGGGGGACACTGACCTGTGTTGTGTGCCTGAAGCTGGGAAGCGGAGTTCACTGTCACCTTGCACGTGGGGCAGTAGAGATGCCCCTTCTCATTCCTGCCCTCCCCACTCACACCACTTCCTACAGCAGCTGCTGCTGGCTCAGGCCCTGGTGCCTCTCTCGCAGGCTCAGGGGAGCAGGGTGGGCAGGAGGAAGAGGAGGCAGCATCCGAAAGGTCAGAATGGGCTGGCTCCCTGGGCTTGGGGCCTGGAGTCAGTGGTGGCTGGAGTGGAAGGCCAGGAGAAGTGGCCACAGCGGCTGCTGGGGAGATGGAAGGCACCGGATAAGAGTGTGAGGTCCCAAGTTGATTCTCAAGACTGGTTTTCAGCACTGACAATGGGGGGTGGCATGGCAGAGTGAAAGTTTCCCTGATGTGCTAGTGCTGAAACACTCCCCCGACTTGCTGGGCAAACTTGGATCTCTTGGGCCTCAGTTTCCCCATCTGAAATCATAAAGATGGACGTGGAGGTCTCAGAAAAGCCCTCACAGCCTTGATACTAGTTATTTGCTAATGGTTAAATAAACAGAAATCACCTAAAAGTCCGAGTGTTCATAGCAGCACTACAGCAGCATAAAACTGAAACTATCCAAATGTTCTTCAACAGGCAAAAAAAAAAAGTGTGGTCATGCAATGGAATACTAGACAGCAATAAAAAAGAGTGAACTAATAGCTACCCACAACATGGACAAACCTTGTAGATATATGATGAACAAAAGAAACCAGACCCGAAAACTACATACTATGTGATTCACCCAAATCAGGTGAAACTCTTCTATACTAAGAAAAGTGAGGATCCTAGTTACCCTAAGGTGGGGGAGGTGGTGACTGGAAGAAGACCCCAGGGCGGCTGCTGGGGAGCTGGTTACATGCTGTGTCTTGATCTAGGCATTTGAAGTTGGGAAAATTGATTAAACTGTTCGCCTGTGAGGTGGGCCATTTTCTGTATGGATGGAATACTTCAGCAAAAATAGAAAGAATAACAAGCAGAAACCTCTCAACCCCTCATCAGAAACCAGATTGCAGTGGGAAAGAGGGGAGAAGATTTAAGGACTGACCTTTACTTTGTGGTTCTCCTGGGGGTCTGCTGGCCGGAGTTGGGGATACCACTGTCCCTCCCCTGGCCGGAGTCTGCAGCCTTTGCTTGTTCTTGGCAGCTTCAACGGCCTTGAGTTTTCTGGCATGTTTGTGGCCTTTGTAATGTGCTTCAGCTTGGTTCTAGGGCGGGAAGAGCATGGGGTCACCTATTCCTTCACTCAGTTCACATGCCCCATCCAAGGGCCAGCTCTGGACAGAGGGATGCAGGGCTCAGACCACATAGAGGGCAAGTCATTGTCATCACAGCATGTGATGTGATGATAGCCTGTAATCCTCAGAGAGGTTAACAGAATGCATTCTCACACATGAACTCTGATGCAAGCCATCTCTGGTTTCAAGTTCTGATTCAGACACTTATTAGCTATGCATCTTTGGGCAAGTCATATCCCTCTCTGAGATTCATTTTTACTTATCCATAAACTTTTTAATGATTATACTGGCCTCACAGGGTTGTGAGAATTAAATGGAACATGAATAACAAGCTGGAGCTGGGAATAGTAGGTGCTCAATGAGTATAAACTTACCAAGTTTACAAATGCAGAAATGGAGGAAAAAGAGCATTCCTCACATGGGGGTATATGTGCCCCACTCAAACATTCATCCCTTTGTTCATTTTCTTCAAAAATATAGTCATTGCTGTTTGTCAGGTGCGGTGCCAGGGGCTGGCATGAAGGAGATATGGTCCCTCCCTTACAGCAAACTCTCTCTCCATCTTTGTGCAGCTCATATAACCTGAGAGCCTTCAGAGAATCCCTGAACCTGGCCTGTCAGGGTATTCCTATTTCAGCTAAGAGCTCCCCAGCCTGCCTCCCCCAAACAGGTAAGCCAGGCCCTGTGGCCCCTCCCTGGATCCTTCCACCACAGCAGGTCTGCTCAGAACATCACACCCAAACCCCAGAGTTGCCTGGACAAAAGTTAAACCTTCCCTGGCTGGCCAGAATGAAGCTCCTCCATAACCTAAAGACAGGCTATGGTAGAAAGAATAGGGATCAGCCAAGCCTGGATTCAAAGCCTACTTATCACTGTGTAGCCATAAGCAAGTCTATTAACCTCTGTGGCTCATTTCCTCATCTGAATAGTGGGGACAGTGATACTGCCCTGTTCCATCCACAGATGTATCATGAGAACTAATTAAGATGATGGGCAGAAACATATTGTGAACTCTCAGGTTCTTAAAGAACTTTACAGATATCCAGTGGTCTCAGAATGTGGTTCGAAAGACAGAGAGTTATTGGGGGTGGGGTGTCTCCGCTCCTACAGAGGGATCCAGAATACTCGAGAGAGGCAGAGGGGAAGGAAATGGAATCTTAGGGGAATGAGCTGGACAGCAGGGTGGTGAAAAATGGTACAGAAGACTGAAGAGAGAAGAGGGCAGGACAATTAAAGGGCCAGGAGTACCTCTTTAGCAAACAGGGATGAAAAATACTGGCCTCTCTCCAGAGACCTCAGAAGCTCAGTGTGGCTGACACCAGCTCCCAAGACCTGCTTCCACCACCCCCTCTCACCGCTGAGTTGAACCTCAGGTGACAGATGTTGCAGGAAATGAAGAGCTTCTTCTTCAGAGGAGAGGGGACCCCAAACGTGTGGCTGATGACAGCTTTCTGGACCGGGTCCATCTGTGAAGGGTGGGAGGGCACAATAATTCTGGAGTCTGCTCACTCGGGAAAGGGTGGAGCGTATAAATGCCAGAAACTAGACTATCAAGGAGGGCCTGTGGTCATCTTCTAGGAAGAACTTTCCCATCCTGTGGATATTAGACCGGAAAAAGATAGCCTCTCCCCTGGCTGACTTTGGTAGGCTGGACTTCTGCTCTGAGACAGGGGATGGCCAGGGTGACCTCTCTGGTCTTAGCAAACAAAACCATGTCCTGGAGATCATCTTGGCTTCTCTCGCTGCCTCTCTGTTCTCTGTATGTGTGTGTTTTTCTCATTCTCAAGACTCACAGACAGTTGCGGGAGGGACAAAGAATCCCTCTTTGTGGCTTTCTTTCCCAGTCTTTGTGTGCAGCCTTCGTGCCCTTACCTGGGGGTGGGGGAAGATAAATCCTATCTTACAGGCCCTGCTGCACTGCCAGGGAAGCCAGAGGCTAGAGGCCTCAACGACCACGTCTCGGGAGGCGGGAAAGGCTAGGGAAGGGGCAGGTGGCCGCAAATAGAGGCCAGAGGGTTCCCTGAGTAGCAGGATCATTTCTTTAGAATATTAATTTGTAGGGTTGTTTTTTTTTTTTTTTTTTACCTTATCCTTATTGTAAGCAATTTTTCTTTTCTTCTAGCAAACCAAGGCTTTATGTTCCCTTTTCTCAAGGGCCCATGTTGTTAGCCCAAAAGCGGAAATTCTCTGGGCTTGTCAAGAGGAACTTGCCAAACCTTCCCAAGGGGGGAGATCAGAAGCCCTGAGTGAAGAGTATGGTTCTGGAAACTTCCCCTGAAGCCAGAAAAAGCTTCTCCCTCTCCCAGCACCCAGGGAAAGGACCTCAGAGGGGAATGGTCTACAAGGCTCCAGCATGTTAGTTCACCTGTCCTTGAGGGGCCAGGCCCCGGAACAGTGAGCACACCACAAAGTGATAGAGGGGACTTCAGACCAGAGGTCTCTCCCCTAAGTGTTCTGGATCGGGAAGATCCCTTAGGACTTCTGTGCAACCCTGGAGGATGCAGAGATAGGGATTCCTAAGGGTGAAAGGGTGACTGAAACCATTTCCTGCCAGCTTATGGAGATCAAATGGGCCTCAGTGCTGATTAACTTGATTTTGTGACATTAAAAAAAAAAAAGGTGGGGGCGGGCCACGGTAGCTCAGTGGCAGAGTTCTCGTCTACTGTGCCAGAGACCCAGGTTTGATTTCCAGTGCCTGCCCAAGCGAAAAAAAATAGGGGATATTTCATACACCTCAGGTAGTGGAGTAAAATTCAGACTCACCACACTTGACATTCACACACGTATACACATGGATTATACACATGGATTCACACACGTATACACATTTGTGTCTATATGTTACACAAATGACAGACACCAAAAGTTACAGGCTGTTATGCACACAAATGGCAAACAACCACAGACAAATTCATGGTCACCCAAACCACACAGAAACACACACACCAAACACATACATAGTAGATACATAAAGACACAAAAAACTCAGTTAAACAGACACACACTTTAGCTATATACACTCAGGAACACAAGAATAGTTTGCAAACACATACACTGAACACCAGCACGCCAACTCAGCCACGAAGAACTACACAAACACAAACCAAATAGTAAGCACGTGCAAACTGCACAGAGATACACACAGCTCATCCATAGATGTCCCTACACAAAAACTGAAGTGAAACCTACAGTCTGCAGCCCCCACGCCCAGCCGCTGGGGGGGGGTGCGGGGGGGCACCATGCTTGTTCTCTAGCCTAGGGCAAAGCTGGGCCCAGGGGTCCTTGTTTGGGGAGCACCCATCACTCTGGGAGATGGTGGAAGAGAATGAGTTCCTGTGTAGACCCAGCTGCTGAGAGCCAGCCCCTTTGAGCCCATCTTCCCCGCCCACCCCCAACCTCGGCTTATTGCCCCCTGCCAGCCACCCCAGCCCGTACCGTGCTGAAGTTGGGGAAGAGACTGAGCGGGGCGGCGCCATTGAAGTGGAAGGTGAGCAAGTGCTTGAAGTCCAACGGGGATTGCAGAGGCCGCGTGGCCAGGGGCAAGGAGGCCAGCAGGGGGCTGGGGGCACCGGAAGCAGGGCCTGCTGCGGGAGGAAGAAGGGCAAGATCTGAAGCTGGGAGCCACAGGGCTCTCTCCTACCTCTGTAGCCGGAACAAGAAGCTGATGGGCTTCTTGAGTGTGGAGCAAAGGCAGTAACTCGTCTCCCTCTTTACAAAGCAGCCCCAGCGAAGCCCGGGGCAAGGGGTCCCTGGGCAGTGTAGATTGTCTTCCCGCCCTTCTTCCCTGCAGCTGGGGAAGTGGAGGCAGGGCGTCCACAGCACAAGGCTCCCAGCACAGAAGGACGGCCCTCTCTGCCCCTGCAGAGGCAGTGTCATGGCCCAGATGAGCCCTCTAGGGGAGTCTGGCCAAGGAAGGGGACAGAGGAGCTGAAAGCCAGGGCGGGGTCCCCGGCACACACCACCATGGAGACCGCACAACGCACAGGGTTTCCACTTTATTGCAAATTAAACCCAAACTCGGGACTTGAGGGAAAGACTAGCCCATCCCCTTTCACTCTCTACCTGTTCCTGATCCCCACAGCATTCACAGCAAGGGATGAAAAATCGGTTGGAATGCAAAAAGGGCTGTATCCCCAACTGTGGGTAAGCCCCATTTGCTTCCCCCAGGAAGCAAATAAAACAAAACAAAACAATCATCCCCGGGTCAGGCCGTGAGGCTGGTCCTCAGAGGCAGACGACCCAGCACTGCGGTTTTGGTCTTAAAGGTCTGAGGCAAGGGGGGCGGGAGTAGGGGTGGGGGTGGGAGAGCAAGCAGATTTTGAGGCAGAAAAATTTAAGAAGCAAATCCAGTCCATTTGGAACTTCCTGGGACCCTGTTGTTGCAAAACCAGAAGTCCTTCCAGATTTTTGTGTGTTAACACTATGAAAGATAGATTTATTTCACGCTTATATATGTATATGTCTCTATACATGGTCATATACAGAAAAGCCCTCAGCCAGCCTCTTGGGGTGCAGGGGAGGGAGGGAACCACTGCCTGCTAGCTGTGCCCTTGAGCCATAACATCAGCCTGTGCACAGAGGGCCCGTATGTCAAGAATGAGTAAGGTCAGCATCTCTCCACTCCTGGCAGTATCTGAAGAGGAGAGAGACTGCCAGGAGCAGGGTTATGAAATTCTCCTCCCCAACCTCCCACTTCCCGACGCCTGGTCTTCCTCCTTCCCACCAACACAGAACTTTCCTAGGGCCAAAGCTTGGACTGAGTCTCAGAAGGGCGGTGGTGGGGGGGGGGGGGGGAGGCTACTCCTCAACAAACTTTTGAAAGAACAGGAGCAATTTAGGGCACCAGAGACTCTAGCATCTGTCCACTTGCCCAAGCCCCTACTGACCCAGCCGGCTCCTCCACCACCCACCCAGGAGTAAGGCGGCGTGGAGCACAGAAAGCACCAGGAAGGTGGATGGGAGAACTCCCACGGGACAGGCAACAGTTAGTAGGTCCGCATGGGCACAGTATGGTCAAGTCCAGCTTGGCCTGTAGAGTGCCCAACGCCCCAGGCTGGCTGAGCCAAGAGAGAGGGACCACTTTCATGGGAGCTGCACCCCCAGGAGTCCCTCCCCCC
>PVIY010030520.1:0-30861 GCA_004026745.1 Myrmecophaga tridactyla | reverse complement strand
TGTGGATAATATACCCTCCAGGGCAACATGGAAGAGTCATTCTCCCACAGGGAATGGCCAAACAATATTTGGAAGCCATTGCAAATACTTAATGTGTTTCTTTTTCATCTTTATCTCTATGGGAATTTCTTAGATGCTGTATCAGAGACAAAGTCAATTGTTACTTATGTGGTATGTCAATTTTTAATTAACATGCATAAAATAGAATCATACCTAGCACTCTACCTTAATAAATTGCACTTTTAAAAAGCCACCTTTACCCACTAATCAATATAATATATTCTCCCAAGTGTAACTAGATATTAAGCTCCACTTCATGTATTACTTTTAGTTTTTCTACTTAACAGAATTTCCTTGTCCATTAAATAATGTGTGTTATCATTGCCCTGCATCAAATGAAATTCCAAAAAAAATCAGTAAAGAAACAGCTAGTTTTTCTCTGTATAAATTTCGTGCATCTGATTATTCAACATGCTATTTTCCATCTCCCTTAAATAAGCAAACAGTTTGTAGTGTTTAGTATCATTGAACACAGGTTGGTCATCACGGATTTTAATGCCCGATGATCTCATAGTTATGTTATTTTTAAAGACTTTAAGCATAAATTGAACTTGAACCGTGAAATTATATATTTTTGTATATTTTAAGGAAAGCTAATAATTGTAACATTTTTCTGCTAACAGCTGTTTTCACAACACAAATTCTTTTCATAGATTCCAACCACGCTAGCAATCAAAACAAAATCAGGGGAGAGGATGTGGAGAAATAAGAACACTTATTCACTGCTAGTGTGGATGTAGTACGGAGCAGATGTTGTGGAAAATAGTTTTGTGGTTCCTCAGAAAGCTAATAATAGAATTTCCATGTGATCAGACAATCCCACTTCTAGGTATATACTCAGAAGAACTGAGAGCAGGGAAACAAATAGATAGTTTCATAGCAGCATTATTTAAAGTTGCCAAAAGATGGAAACAATTGGTGCCCATCAACTAGTGAAGGTATGGTATATACATTTGATGGAATATTATTCACTATAAGAAGGAATGAAGCCCTGATGCATGCAGCAACATGGATGAATCTTAAGGACTTTATGTATAGTGAAACAAGCTACACAATGAAAGGACAAATATTGTATAAGTAATAAGAAGTAATTTTAATGAGAAAACTCAGGAAGTTAAAATCTAGAATATAGGTTATGTGCTAGTTTAAAACTGTTATGTACCCCAGAAAGCGATGTCCTTTTCCTAATCCAACCTGTAGGACCAGACCTGTTGTTTAGGGTGGAACCTTTGATCAGATTGTTTCCATGGAGATTGAGCAAAACTCGATTGTGGGTGTGAACTTTTGATTAGATGGAGATGTGACTCTGCCCATTCAGGCCTGGTCTTGATTAATTTACTGGAGTCCTTTAACATCTTGGAGAAACCTCAGATACATATGCAGATGCAGACAGACTTTCAGAAACACAGAAGACCCAAGAGACACAACTGCTTCAGAGCCAACAGTAATGCAAACATTTGAAGATGCTTGGAGTGCCACAGAGAGAGCAGACACCTAGACATAGACATTTGGAGATGCAAAGCCCTGCAGATCTTTTGAGATGCTATGCAAACCAGAAGCCATAGTTGTATTCCAAGGAGCTAAGTGAAGGCCCATAGACCTTCAGAGAGGAAACCATTGTGTTCAGAAGCTGGAAGCATCAGAACCAGGAAAAAGGATCAGCAGGTGCCAGCCACATGCCTTCCCATGGGGCAGACATTGGCCTTTCTTAAGTCAAGGTTTCTTTCTCCGGATGACTTAGTTTGGGCATTTTTGTGGCCTTAGAACTATAAATCTGTTACTTAATAAATTCCCTTTATAAAAGCATATCCATTTCTGGTATACTACATTTCTAACAACATTAACTAACCAAAATAGGTTACCAGGAGATAAAAAGAAGGTAGATAATGGGGAACTGTTGCATAATTTGTACAGAGTTTTTTAATAAGGTTGATTGTAAATGCTTGAAAATGGAAAGAGGTGATGATCAAACATTATAGTGAGAATATTTAACAGCACTGAACTCTTGATGTGATTGTGGTTGACAGGGGAAGTCTAGGGTTGTGTGTGTGTCTAGAAAGAAAGATAGAGGATAACATAATGAACCCTGTTGTGAATGATGACTGTGACTAATAGCATAAATGTAAGAATCTAGTTCTATGAACTAGAACAAATGTACATCACTATTCCAAAATGTAAGTGATAGGGTGGTTTAGCGAAAAGATACAGCTAATGCAAAATATGCACTATAGCTAACAGTAACATTATAATATTCTTTCATCAATTTTAATAAATGTACCATACAAAAGAGAAGGGTCAATAATAACATAGTATAAGGGGTATGAGATTTTTCTTTTTGGAGCAATGAAAATGTTCTCAAATTGATAGTGGTGATGAATACATACCTCTGTGACTATACCAAGACCCATTGATTTTATACTTTGTATGGCTTATATGGTGCATGAGTAAATTTTTTTTAAATAAGCTGCTGTAGGGGAGAAGAGGGTAGGGATGTACAGAAAGAACAAAATTGGCCAAGAGTGGTGATTGTTGAAGCTGGGTGATGGGTACTGGTTTGATTGTACCATATGGTCTGCTTTTATGTGTGCTTGCAGCTTGTAATAAAAAGAAAAATAATAAAAAACATATTACAAAATACAGTGGTCAAAACAGTATGGTATTGGTACAAGAACAGACATAGACCAATGGCATTGAATTGAAAAGAAAAAGAAAACAGATAAATGGGAATTCATCAAGATGTAGAACTTTGTCCATCAAAGGATTTCTTCATGAAAGCAAAAAGACAACCTACACGACCTACACAAGTAGAGAAAATATTTGGCAACCACATATCTGATCAGGGTCTAATTTCCAGAACACATAAGGAAACCCTACAATTTAACAACAATAGCAACAAAACACACAATAAACTCAATTAAAAATGCACAAAAGACTTGAACAGACATTTTTCTAAATGAGCTATACAAATGGCCAGAAAGCACGTGAAAAGATGCTCGACATCATTAGCCATTAGGGAAATGTAAATCAAAACCACAATGAGATAGCTAATAATTAAAAAAAATCAATTGTTGGAGAGAATGTGGAGAAATAGGAACATTTTGTTATTTGTGGGAATGTAGAATGGTGTGCTTACTGTGGAAGATAGTTTGGTGACTCCATAGAAAGCTAAATGTGGAATTACCATATGACCTGGCAATCCTACTTTCAAGGACCCAAAAGAATGGAAAGCAGGACTCAAACAGATATTTGCACACCAATGTTCATAGCGGCATTATTCACAGTTGGCAAAAGATGTAGCAACCCAAGTGTCCATCGACGAATGAATGGGTAAAAAAATGTAGTATATACATCAATGGAATATTACTTAACCAGGAAAAGAAACAAAGTTCTGATGCAGTGAAACAACATGAATTAACCCTGAAGACATCATGTTGATGAAATAAGCCAGAACCAAAGAGACAGACATTGTATGATCTCAGTGATATGAAATTATTAGTATAAGCAAATTTATGGAACCAGTCACTAAAATACAGGTTATCAGGGGCTGCGTTGGTGGTAGAGAACAGGGAGTTAATTCTTAATCGGTGCAGAGTTTCTGTTTGGGGTGATTGAAAAGGTTTGGTATTGTATAGTGGTAGTGGTACATGGCATTGTAAATGCAATTAGTATCTCTGACAAATAGTAGAAAGGGAAAATTTTACATGTCGTATATGTTGCCATAACAAAAATTAAAGCAAATAAATAAACCGTAGAACTGCTTAACACAGACAAGTCAATAATCCCATTCCAATAGTATTCTCTCATCAAATGTAACAAAGGTACTTTACTAATGCAAAATGTTAAAAAGTGGGGCAGATATATGGGAACTCTTTACTTGCTCTTTCTGTAAACCTGCAACTTCCTTAAGAAAAATAAACAGATAAAATAATTAATAAAATAAATGAGCTATCAAGCTGCATAAAGACATTGAGGAACCTTAAATATATATTGCTAAATGAAGGAAGTCAGACTGAAAAGTCAACACACTGTCATGATTTCACCTATATGAAATTCTGGATAAAAAGCAAAACAATAGAGGCAGAAAAAAGATCAGTAGTTGCTGGGGTTAGGAGAGAAGAAAGGAAAGGCGACTTTCAGGGCAGTGAAATTTTGGGCTAGTGAAACTATACTGCTTGATACTCTAACGATAGATACATGACTCAGGCATTTGTTAAAACCCAGAAATATACAGCACAGTGAACACTACTATAAACAATGAACATTAGTTAACATGAACGTATAAATATGGTTTCATCAATTATAACAAATCTACTACACAGGAGCAAGATGGTCATAATAGGGGTGGGGTTGAAAAGGCATATGGAAACATTACATACTTTCTGCTCAGTTTTCTCTCATCCTAAAACCACTCTAAAAAATAAAACCTTTTATTAAAAAAAAACAGGAAGTTAAAAGGAGAACAACATAAACAGTTTTATTTTTCTTATTATATCTTACCGCTGCTTATTGACAAATGAGAACAATCAAATAATTAGGGTGTATTTGAAAAAACTGCACAGTTACTACCAATAAAGGAAAGCACGGAAGGCAGGAAGGCAGGAAGGCAGGAAGGCAGGAGGGCAGGAAGAAAGGAAGGAAGGAAGGAAGGAAGGAAGGAAGGAAGGAAGGAAGGAAGGAAGGAAGGAAGGAAGGAAGGAAGAAAAGAGTGGACAAGAAAGAGGGAGGGAGGAAAGACAGGAGGGAGAAAGGAATAAAATAAGTACATGAAGAAGAAAAAGGAAGAGAACAATTTGCTAATATAACTAATACACTAGGAATAAATTCTCAGATTTAATTATGTGAATATTTTGCCATATTTCTTTTTAATATTTTATAAAGAACTAAAATATTATAAAGCGAATTGAAGTCACTTTTGGGTATCTTTATTGAAGTCCCATTTCTCAGCTTTTCTCCAATAAAGTAAACATTATTTCCAGTTTATTGGATACTTCTGCCCTTCCGTGAATAACTTTGCCATGGACGTATCCATAAATTTGCTTTGCATTACTAATATTTATATTTTTGTAATTATACATATACTATCATTACAAAAAATGTTGACATGTTCCCTTTTATTTTTCTTATTCTTTAACAATGTTTTTGCAAATGTTTGGTCTTTGCACTACTCTTCGCACTTTCCTACATTTTAATGAGAGTTTGCTAAATCTATGAAATACATGGATGAATAGTTTCACTCGGTATTGACATCTTTAAAATGCTATGCTTTGCCAACCACAAACTTCATATAGCTCTCCAGTAATTTAGCATTATTTTATTTCTTTCAATAAAATTATAAGATTTTCCTTTAATATATTGCATCCTCCTTGTTAGCGTTATTCATAACAGTATTTTCACTTTGGCTGCTGATTTTTTATTAGTTTTTTTTCCTCTTTTCATTTTTGCTTTGTTTTGTCAAAATTATACATATAGTTAACGTGAACACTTTTTAATTACTCCAATGCTTTTTAATTCCTTTGAAAACCCAAGCAAATCAACATGACAGGAAAAGTAAAAGAAATACAGATTACATCTTCTAAAATCTAGGTAACAGAAATCCCCAGGAACCTCAAAATAAGGATGTAGTTGGTTAAAGCAGCAGTCCTGCAATAAAACAGCAGCTGGCTGGTGGGACTAAATATTACTATTTCAATATAAACTCTTGAGAATTTTAGAAATGTCAAATTAACACTCTCTTGCAAAAGAAAACAGTTCACACAGAGACCAAAACTAATTACCAAAGTGAAATTGAGCAGGACAAAATCACTGAGCATTAGGTTCAGAGAGTGTGGGAGGGTTCCATAGAAAACAGATGCTCCGAAAAGCTATGATATTTGGAAATGTGACATAGTTAACCTCCTGGAAAGCCCATATAATTTAAGCAGAGTAGACTGCAAAAGAACAAATCCAATCTATGCAAGTATATTCCAAGAAATAATAATAGATAAAAACATACCTGATATTTCAATAAATAATCAGGCTACCAGAAATGCACAGCAACAAAGAAGATGAAAACAATAAATAAATGATATTTAAATGAGAAGAGAGATTTGTTTTTAAAGGTAGAAATGTTGAAAGATTACCTAAAATTACAAATATAAAAGCTCAGAAAATATGTCTAGGCAAAAGGAAGTATGAAACAAGACCTGTCAGATAGCAGGAAAATATTAGAAGGAAAAACAAAAACAAAGCTGGAAACAGACAGACAAAAAAAAAAGAACAAGGGAAAACAAATGATGGAAAAGAAATATATTAAAATGTTAAAGAAATGACAAAAACAGGAGAATGGGCAAAAAGCATTTTAAAAACAGAGTATAAACAGGTAAATATATTTGAAAGTGACAGATAAAACATAAGGTCTGCACAAGATAAAATAACAGTGACCAGATTTACCATCCCTCAAAGCAGCAACAACAAAAAAGAAAAGAAACAGCCATTTAGAAGACACTGAATGTTAGACTTCAAAAAACAGTGATACGTAAAGAATGGAAACAAACCAGGTAAGCCTTAGATTTATCCAAGTTTATTGTTTTGAGAAAGTTTGAAAATCTTGATGTACAACCCATGTAAATGAAGTTGGGAGTCCAGGGAGTACTAGACGGCTAGGATTTGCAGAAGAGAGTACTGGAAATGAGACGACTACATGGCGAGAAAATTCTGCAGATATATAAAGACCCTTGAGTATTCAACAAAGTACTGATTTAGTGCATGCATGTGAAGATATACCTAAAATTTAGGGGAAAGAACATTCAAAAGGATTAAGGGAACAGTGCCTGGTGCTCACACAGGTCAATGAATACTACTTGCTCCCCAACAGCCAACTGGATAATCTCAAGATTCACCCTAAGCAATGAATGCAATACTCAAAAGGGTCTTGCATCAGAAATGGAGAATAATTAGCTCTATATTAAGCAATGATCTATATCCACCTAACAAATAAAAAAGTAAGGCCAAAAAGGATGCAATTGCCTGCCAGAACATAGCTAAAAACAGTTTTTAGCAACCTACAACTTTTCAGCACCTAAAAAAAGTAAAATTCCAAATACATTTTATCCAATCAAAGACACAGTGTTGGTGAAAATTAGGATAATACAGGCTATAATGAGGAGAAAAATCAGTTAACTGAATCTGTCTCAGAGCTAAATCAGATGTTAGAATTGTACAGAAAGACATTAAAATGATTATTATAACTGTGTTCCATATGTTCAAAAAGGTGATAAATACATGAAAGATATTTTCAAAAGGAAAGTAAATTCAAATTCTGGAGATGAAAGTTACAATTTCTGAGACGAAAATATATGCAAGATGGGATTGCCAGAACATCATACATTGCAATAGACAGGATAAATGGATTTGAAGACAAAACAAATGAAACTATGCAAAATAAACCACAACAACATTTACAAAAGCCTATTGCTGATATAATCTTTAATAGTGGAGACCCTAAGATTGGGACCAAAGAAAGGGTATTTGCCCTCATTATTTCAATCAATACTCTTAGCCAGTACAATAAAGGAAGAAAAATCAAGAAAAAGTTCATGGTATGAAAAGGAAAACATAACATTTTCCTTATTCACGTGCTTGACTCTGAGTTTATTTTTTAATATCCTACAATCTTGGTGAAATTTCTGAGTTCAAAGTTTTACTTCATACAAATAGATTTTCATGTTGCTTATATCACGACAACTGTGTCACTTCCTTTTAAAGCTAATGCTTGTTATTTTTCTCTTTTTCTGCACTGTCTAGGAACCCCGGAATGTTGAAAAGGAAACAATACCAGCCGAACCTTTTTGTCGTGTCTACTTTCAAGGGAGATGTTGCCATTATATCATCAAGTTATGAAGTTTTCTGAAACTAATGGGCATATAAAAATTAAGGTTATTTTTTAATTACTAATTTTTATATTGTTATCATGAATGCCTTTTAAATATTAGGAAACTTTTTCCTGTCTCACTTGAGAGGAACATGTGTTTTTTCTTCGTTTAATCTATTATTACAGTGAATTGTCAACATCATTTAATATCAGGACTTAATCCTCCTTCATCACAATACAAACATTTATGCAGAAATGGGATTGATATGCTAGTAGTTCATTTTAAAATTTTGGCTTTTTGTTTATTTATTAAATAGTCTTGTAATTTTTTATATATACAATATTTGACAGTATTTTTCATACTTGCACCATAGAGACGTTATGAGGCATTTTCTCTCTCTCTAGTCTTTGGAAGTGCCTGCATAACATAGAAGTTGCCTGTTCCATAAGATTTGTTAAAGCTCACCTATAAAAATGTCTCAAACTAGTATTACTTCAAGGATAATTTTTGATTAGTGATTCCATTCAAAGTTTCTATTTCTTTTTGGAGTCAACTTTCCTGATTTATATTTTTAGGAGATTTTCATCTCCATGTTTTCATATTTATTGTCTGAAATCTTTGTTGCATCCTTTTTTTTCCATTTTAACACTCCCAAGCAACTTATTTATCTTTCACGTATGTGTATACTCACAGAACTAGTTTTCAGGAAGATGAGGTTTCATTACAATAGATTTTCTTACCTAACTAATGTAGTTTAACAATTGGATCATGGCATGTTTAGTAATTACTTTCATATGATTTTAAATTTTATAATTTTAAGATATACGAAAATGTAGAAATAATATTATTACAAATACTCATGTATCTACCACTCAACTAAAGAAATAAAACAGCACAAATGTTTTTGAAGCCCCACGTGTATTCCTCAAATCACTTTCTTTTCTTGTGTTCCTCCAATCTAAGAGATGAATCTTCTGAATTGGTGCTTATTTTCTCATGGATATATTTTATACATCCAATATATGTATGCATCCACGATACAGAAACACACGCACACATGTTTAGTGCTAATTCATTTGATCAAGTATTCCCTGGGCACCCACTAAAAGCCATGTACTAGTCTAGCTACTAGAAATGCAACAAAAGAAAAAAGAAAAACACAGACTAAAATCTTTCCTCCCATGAAACTAACATTCTTTAGTGAAGTAGGCAAGGCATACAGTAAACAAAATAAATATCTAAGATTGGTTATGTTAGATAAGAATAAAGAAATAAGAAAAACCAGAGAGGTCTGTACCAGAGCTATTTTCATGTTTTATGAGTTTGTAATTGGGTGAAAACATAGCAGTGAAGAAATCATTTAACTGTCATTTACTGTCATGATTTCATCCTACTTGATTATGTTATGAATATTAAGCAGAAATGGATTTGCAGTGATAATAGTTCACTTATAGATTTTGGCTTTTGCTGGCAATACATTGGATGTGTAGGAGGAACACTAAAGAAGCAGAAAAGTATGGGGAAAGAATAAGGAAATGAAGTCAGAAAAAATTAAGAGAATGTGGAAAGGCATATAGAAGATGTAGGCTGGCAATGTGGGTCATTGTAATGACTTCTTAACTCCTAGTGAGATAGAAACTTATTATTAATTTCAACACAGAAGAGAAGCATGAACAGACTCACATTTTAATGAGAAATGCTGATATATTCAGAGGCAATAGATTAGAAAGATCAGGAGCTCAATTTCAACAGGGCAAATTAGATATGCACATTCCACATCCAAATGAAGATGACAAGAGGACAGCTGTATATATGAAGCTGGAATGCCAGGGAAAGGAGACTAGAGGTATAAAATTGGGAGGTACTAACATATAAATGACATTAAAAAGTTTCTAGACACCATAAAGCTTCCGGAAGGAAATGTAAAGAAATATCTTCAAGACCTAGTAATAAGAGGTAGCTTCCTAAACTTTACAACCAAAGCACAAGCAACAAAAAGAAAAAAAAAGATAAGTGGGAACTCCTCAAAATCAAGTCCTTCTGTACCTCAAAAGACTGTTCAAAAAGATGAAGAGGTAGGCAACTCATTGGGAGAAAATATTTGGAAATCACATATCAGACAAAGGTTTGATATACACAAAGAAATCAAACAACTCAACAGCAAAAGAGCAAACAACCCAATTATAAAATAGGCTAAAGGTATAGGTAGGCATTTTTCTGAGGAGCAAATACAAATGGCTTAAAAGCACATGAAAAAATGTTCATTTTTATTCGGTATAAGGGAAATGCAGATCAAGACTACAGTGAGATACCACCTCACACCCATAAGAATGGCTGCTATTAAACAAACAGCAAACTATAAATGTTGGAAAGGATATGGAGAAATTGGAAACTTGTGCACTGCTGGTGGGAATGTATAATGGTGCAGCCTCTATGGAAGACTGTTTGGCTGTTCCTTAGGGAACTAAATATCGAGTTGCCATATGGCCCAGCAATAGCACTACTTGGTATATACCCAGAAGAGCCGAAAACAATGAGAGAAAAAGACATTTGCATGCTGATGTTTAAAGTAGCATTCGTCACAATCACCAAAAGATGGAAACAAACCAAATGCCCATCCATAGTTGAGTAAATTATACAAACTGTGGAATATACATAGGATGGACTATTATGCAGCAGTAAGACAAAATGACATCCTGAAGCACATGACAAGATGGATGAACCTTGAGGACATAATGCTGAGTGAAAAATAAGCCCGACACAAAAGGATAGATACTGTATGATTTCACTTTGATGACCATGGTAACTGTAACATCAGAGGCTTTTATACAGAATATAGGGGATTTAGGGATACATAGAAGCTAGAGATGGGTGAACAATTGGCTAATGAGGTTGAACTCCAATGTGAGGGAATAGATAGAAGTGAAGGTGGTTCTCTAGAGGGTTTATAAGTAATACTACCATATTGAAGATGAACAAGACTGAAAGGAGTTATATGGACCTATGTGTCTCACTGGTGACCACTAGAAATATAAACTAGTTCTTGCAGGAACTACTTCAAAGGTATGGTTCATGTACAAAGAGAGTTTAAGTCCAGGGTACAGGGGGAAAACTGTTTAGCATACTATGGGCTATGTTTAAAAGGAAAACATCAGCACTACCACAGCAACAACAGGGGTAAACAAAGGGAGGAGGGACAAGAGTTCAGAGGAGATTTCTATTTCCTATTTAGCGAGGATATTTCTACTGGTTTTCTATCTCTTGGAAACAATGAAATCATCTAAAATTAAGAGTGTTTATGGACTGTGGACTTTGGGCATTATACATGATCCTTGATGAATGCAGGGCGCTGAAGGAGGCACTGACTGAGAAGTAGATTGGTAAATGATGGTGTGTACTTATGAATGAATGTTTTGCTGTTACAAGAAAGGAATGAAGTCGCGAGGCAAGCAATGGTGTGAATGAATGTGCGGGACACTTGATGAAACAAAAAAAGCTGGTAACAAAAGAACAACAATGGTATGATCTCCTTTAGAAAATGCTTATAATAAAACGAGGGCCTAGACTGTAAGATTTTATAGCAGGCACATTTAGTTCGGAGTGGTAATTATTATTTCTAGATTTCAAGAGGTGTTTTACATATATATATATCCTAATATTTAGAGATAAGAACAAAGATGATCAGGTTGGGGTTAAAGTAATTCAGAACACAAGGGTAAGAAAGACAGTGTCTATATTTTAGAACCACACTTACTCTTTGAGACCAAAAGAAGAAAGGTTTATTTGGTCTGGACCGAAATTTTCTGTAGCACATTATTGAACTCTACCTATCTGTATAGCCCATTTGAGCCACTGAGACACAGGGAGCCCAGAATAAGAAAGAGGTCCTTTAATCCTGTATAGCTTAATGCAATGCCTGGATACATTGCAGAGTATATTAAGCAGATAATCAAAAAGTGTTGGCAAAGGTCGTTGAAGGATGGGAGAAAAAATATGATAGTATTAAACTTTACCCTCAGGAAATTCCCTGTTACTGTGTCAAACTATAGGGACACCCAAATCAATGGGTTGATCTTGATCTTGAGGCTTACCCTTGTGAAGTATATGTAGGTAGTGGAGAAGCTTAGCCTACCTATAGGCATGCCTAAGAGTTACTTCTGGAGGACCTCTTTTGTTGCTCAGATGTGGTCTCACTCTCTCTAAGCCCAACTCTACAAGTGAAATCACTGCTCTCCCCTTATGTGGGACATGGCATCCAGGGGTCAAAGTTTCTCTGGTGACGTGGGATATGACTCCCATGTGGGATCAACAATTCCATCCTATCCAAAAGCAGGAAAAGAAGTATAACTAACAAAGTATCAGTGGCAGAGAAAGTTCAAATAGAGTCAAGAGGCTACTCTGGATGTTGCTCTTACGCAAGCTTCAGTTAGACATTGCTACCTATCATAACCTGCCGAACCCCAACCACAGCCATTCTGTCCAATCCTAAAGAACATGTAGGGCAATATATAAGGGCAAGATATAGTTCACAATGGTTCCATGAACTAGTGTAACTTTCCAGAAACCTACAACTTCCAGATGGGTCCCTGGACCAGATAAGTCCTGAAACCCAGAGTGCCCAGCCTCTCCAGAACATCAGATAATTTCATTTGCCCAAACCATATTAGTGACAGACCCTTCCAACATGAAAAAGTTAGAATGGCCATAGCCCAAACACCCCTAAAGAGAGGGATAGAAAGATCAAAGGTGATGGTAGAGTTATACAGAGAAGATAGGATTTAACAAATGAATATGATTGCTGTCATTAAATTGATATTTCTTTTAGTCTCCAGAGTCTTAGAGCAGATAGAAGTAAAAACCAAAATTGTGGAATTGTAACCCATGTCAAAACTCTGAAATATGTTCTACCCCTAATTGTGGTGCTATACTTTGAAATGCATTGCTTTTTTGTATATTTGTTATTTTTCACAAAAAAGAAAGAAAAAAAGTCAATTGGGGTGATAAAAGAATGTTTAAGCCTTCCAGCCTCCTATATTCTGGAGCAGCTAGAAGGAAAAATCTGAGAAGATCGTGTGGTGGTCCATGACAAACTCTGGAATCTGTCCTGTAAATTCTTGTTGAAGAGTGCTTTGAAAACTATTGCTTTTTTCTTTCTTTGCTTTGTTTATATGCTACATTATGCAATAAAAACAACTTACAAAAAAAAAAAAAGAAAAGATTCTGCCTTGGGTCCTTAAATAACAACTCCTTGCCTGCACTTAGGACTTAAGAAGAAGAGTTTGAAGAATTTATTTAACTGTTTATCTGCATGAGAAAAGGAATAGAAATGTACATTTTGGTAAGCGTATAAGAAATGCCGGCAAGCCTGAAAGTATTTGATGAAACAAATCAGTTCTAATTAATAAAATTTTTGATATGCACATGGGTAAAACAAACAAAAAAAGTTGGTAGAAGGATTAAAGGAGAAGGAAGAATATAGCAGAGAAGCTAGGATTTAACAAATGAGTATGACTGCTGAATCATTATATTGGTATTTCTTTTAGTCTCCAGTGCCTTGGAGCAGCTAGAAGGAAAAACCTGAAATTGTGAAACTGTAAGCCGCACCAAACTCTGAAATCTGTTGTATAACTACTTGTTCCAACGTCCTTTGAAATTTATTGTTTTTTTTTGTAAAAATGCTATTTTTCACAATAAAAAAATGTTTAATAAATAAATAAGTCGCTAGAGAAGTGGTATAGATACAAAAAGAGGAACAGTCCAAATATTGATCCCCAGTGAGCCTAAATATTGTAACTGTGAGATGAGGAGGAACCAGTTAAGGTACTGGAGAAAAAATGACCCTCTGAAGGAAGAGGAAAATGAGGAGAGTGTGACATGCTCCAAATCACAAACCTGTCAAATGATGACAGCAGATCAAGTAAACTAGGACTGAGAAATAACCATTGACTTTGATTAGTGGAAGTCACTGCTGATCTTGGGAAGAGCCATTGTGGTTAACTGGTGGAAGAGAAAGCCTGTGGATGGCAATACAGTAGAGAATGAAGGAAAACAACTTGAGTATGGGTAAGGAGATGAATGAAGAAATACTGGAAGTGGGAGAAGGAAAAGTTGAGGATGAAAGAGAGAAAGGAGAAATGACTGGAGCAAACACTCCCACGAGACGGTAGGTGATGTGATCTAGTTCACAGGGAGGGAGAATGAAGACAGGTGGAAAAGAGGTTTGATCTATGAACTCAGATGGAGGTACGTTGTTGGAATTACTGGTGAGGGCTGTGGAAGTACTTTCAAAATCACCCTGATCTCCACAGTGATATAGGCAGCAAGATCATTAGCTGAAAATGAAGTTATAGGTAATGGGTTAAAAGTTTGGACAGAGCAGGGGGTGGGGTGGGAAGAGATGAAATACTTTCATGAATTCTTAGGAGTATAATTGGAATAATGAATTGAATTGTAGTATGAATGTCAGACAGCATTAAGAACATATATGAAAACGGCACACTCAAGGCTTAAGAAAAGGAATTTTAATTGAAAGCAAATAGTTATGTATATGTGTGTGCATGCGTATGCATGCATGTGTACACGTATGTGTCTTCCAGCCTCCTATAGTGTGCAAGTGTATATATGAAATAACATAATAGTGATTTTTTTCTGTAACAGCATGTTGAAATTAGAGAGGGTGTTGTTGGTTGAATTGTGTTCCCCTAAAAGATATGTGAATGTGTCCTTATTTGGAAATAGGATCATTGCAGGTGAAATTAAGTCTAAATAAAATCAAACCAAAGTATGGTGGGCCCATTGTCTAATATGACTGGTGTCCTTATAAGAAAGGGGGAAGAGACACAGAATCAGGGCTGAAGGTCATGTAATGACTGAGGCAGAGATTGAAATGCTGCAGCTGTAACACCTGGGATTGCTGGCAGACCATCCAAAGCTGGGAAGACACAAGGAAAGATTTTCCTCTATGTGCTTCAGGGAGCATGGATCTGCTTACAACTTGATTTGGCCTCCTAGCTTTGAAAATGTGCGACAAAAATTTTAAATTTTTGGTTTGTTGAGCCACCAAGTGTGTGGTATATTTTTACAGTAACGCTCAGAAACTAACAAAATGGAACAGGGAAGTGGGAAATGCATAGAAATGGAGGATTATAATAATTGACTATTATTAAGCTGGATGAAAGGAGTCGGGGCATGCTGTGTGGGTGGGGCAGTGAAATTATGGGATGATCAGTGGATTGTAAATCATAGTAAGATCAAAGGAGTATAGATAGCAGAGAGAGTTAGCCACTGAGACAGGAAGTGATGGTTGGAGAGCAGTTGATTGTTTGAAAGTGGGAGTTCATTGAATTCTACCTTAACTCATAACATGGAGACTCTCACTTAAGTTTCCAGTTTTATGTCTTGTTTTGCATCTTACAACCCACATCTTCCTTCTGAGCTTATTTCTTGAGCGTTCAAATTCATCTTTTGGTAATTCTCTCAGCAGTGTTAAAGACTCATTTTTTTGTCTCAAAATACCTTGTTTTCCATCAGTCCTAAATTACAGATATTTCATATGAAGTATTGTACTGTCTAATCATTGCTCTTTTTATTATTAATTAATAACTCTGTATCTGTGATAAACATATACATAAATGAGTCTTTTAATTATATATTAACATTGTAATACAAATAACACCCGATTGATCCCTTTCCCATTTCTTTAGTTTCAAACTTTATTCATCATTATGTTTTAAGTGTGATTTAAAAAATGCTATTTTAGCTAATGTAACATTAACTATATTTAAATAGGTAGATTTGTGTTTGGACTTATTTCAACCACCTTATTTTCTTTCTTATTTCTATTTCTTATGTTTTTTTTCTTGGTTGTTTTTACTGCTTTTTTATTTCTCTAAAATCGATACAACTTTTTATAGTACTGCCTCCCCTTTGCAATTTTGGATCTTTATATAGTCTACATTTTTGTACTGTACTTAAAATTTTCCAATTTCTTTCTGAAAGTAAATTAATTATACAGCTCAATGAATTTTCACAAGTTGAACATGCCCTTGTAACCAGTCCCCAGATTAAGAACCAGAAAATCATGAAAACATCTCAGGAGACTCCTCGTGGTACTAAACAATCTCTATCACAACTGTCTGTGTGGCACGCTAGTGCTTTCCTTAGACCAATCTCCCAATTCGCTAATTCTCTATTCAGTTCTGTCTTAGTCTGTCCATTGTATTTTCAGTTCAACTCTCATACGTATAGTATTTAAGATTTTATTCCATTCGTTTCAAATCTATTCTCTTCCTTTGTTAGTCCTCTGATTGTTTTAAGCATATCTACTTAATAGTTTCCTTCTGATTATTCTATTATTTGTAGTTTTTAATATCTAATACTGTTTATTCCTTCTACTGTTACAAGGCTCACTTTTCACATTCTATAATCCAGGGTGTGAGCTCATTTTCAGTTAACATTATTTGTTTTCTAATATTGTATTCATTAATTTTCCTCATATCTAATAAGGCTATATGAGTTTCAGCAGTGCTGGGAAGCTTTTAGGAAGATATTGTAAATTGGTTAAGTATGCGGATTGGGCCCTGAGCCTTTTGATTTTTCACAGCTGGTTTTATTTTCTTCATCCCTAAAACCCTAAACAGAAGAGAAATGTATGGCCGCCTCTCCTCATTTGACTTGAGAATTTTTCTCGTTCACTTTTAATGAAAGGAGAATCTTTATGAAAATCTGTTTCTTATACAGCATTAGAAAATCCACTTTACCCACCTGCGGCAGCCTGAGACCATTGTTTGTCTTTCCTGTGAGGATTAGAAGGCTCAGCCTTACCCTTCCAGCCTAAAGCCAGTGTAGAAATCACTGGGAAGTGCAGTGCCATTGAGTGTCTCCATTTTGAATTTTTACTGTATTTTGTTTGTGTGCCTTTAAGTTTCCTTTCGTTCCTTGGTGTTTGATTAGATACTTTTAAGGTTTTAGTTTATCTGTAATGTTATGTATTCATACCAGAAAAGAAACCGTCTGAATCAGTTTAGGTCATCATGGTCTTAAAAAATAAAGCAATGTAAACACTCAGGTTCTCCTATTAAAGACAAGAAACTGCTGGACTCGCCACGTCTGTGTCACCTTTGTCACGTCCCTCTCAGCCTCAGTCCTCATGCCCCATCTTTTTCTTTCCTCATTCTTCGGCTACTTCTGTGTCCTCTTCCCAAACAACCAGAGATCTCTAACCTCAATTTTCTCCAAAAACTAAAATCATTTGTTGAGCTTGAGTTAAATTCAAACATAACTTCTAGAAGTAATTTCTATGCTAGTAAATTTAGGGAAATCAATTTATCTCTAGTTCAAGAAAATATTTTCTCCTTAAATAGTGTTTTTCAATAGCCTGCTATAAAAGAGATACTTGCTGTATTAGAGAAAAATTAAAAGAAAAGAGAAAAGCTAATATGCTCCCCAAATTATATAACTCTATGATAAAAAGGGACATGTCGGAAAGCAAACACACTACAAAGAAATAAAATTATCAGGTAAATAATGGTGTGGTAGATTGTGTTCTGTACCCAAGGAGGGAAAAAAAAACTATTTCTAATTATAATCTGCATTCCCATTATGAATAGGACCTCTTGATGATGTTACTTTTATTTAAGATATGGCCCAACTGAACGAAGGGGGCCTTAATCTGGATTATGGGAGGGTTTATAATGAGGAAGCCACAAGGAGGAGCAAGAAGCAGGCATTTTTGTGGGAACCCAGAAGAAACCAAAGAAGCCTAAACATTCCAGCAGTCTGTAAGAGATCACCGCTGACCCCAGGAAGAAGTAAGCCTTCTAGTTGCCAGAACTGTGAGCCAATATATTCCCACTGTTGAAGCTCACTGATGGTGAGGCTTCTATATTAACAGCTTGGCAAACTAAGGCATGTGGCTTTGCCACAACCCTTGATTGTTGGAGCAGCATTTGGGTGTGTTCTTCACAGTTGGTCATTAGCTTATTAGATGGAGTGGGTTTTTGTTAGATGTACTATACATTAGATGATATTTAGAGTCATTTATCAACAAATAGTGGAATCATCAAAATACATACTTCAGTTTTTTTTCTTTCCTTTTTTCCAGTTCTATATTTTCAAAGGTCAAATACTTTCCCTAGATGATATTTTCAGGCTATTTGGTTTTGTGTTTTGATGCACACTGCTTCTTTAGATTGAAACTTTTCCCACCACCAACACTGATAAAGCAGAAACAATTTCTGTTTATGCACTAAGTTCATGTCTGACTCAGCCCATGTTTCCAGTCAAACAAGAATTATTATATCTGAAACATACTGCCTGGCATCCATCAGATTTTTGCATCCATTTTCACATGAATTTGAACATTATATTGAAATTGAAGGGATAGTCTATTCTTGTCTTTCCACAAGCTTACCTCCTATAATCTGGCTTTCACTTGCCCTTTCTGATGACAGCTTCTTACTGGTTGGCAAATCTGATGGATAATTTACTTTTCAGTTTTTACAGTAAACTTCATGTAACATAGCAAATGATACCAATCTTTCCCATGAATATCTTTTTAATTTTGGTTGTGCTCGTGCCCTTTTCTTCAGATTCTTTGCCTCTAATTTTTCTATCTATTCCTTTGATGTGGAAACTTCATATCATTTAGTCATCAGACTTTTTCTATTTCAGTGCTCCATAAGTCCTTTACACAGTTTCTGAGTATGCCTACTGTTCTGTTAAGGCTCAAATCAATGCAATAAAATTATATGCATTCTTTACTGTTGCCAACAGACTCCTGAATGCTTCTAGATTAACTAGTCTTGTTTTGAAAATGTCAATTACATCTTTTCCAATCAAACTAAGCTCTCAGTCATTCCTTTCTATGTCTTCAATCAACTTGCTCTCTCAATCTCCACAGCAAACATTCTTAACTTCTAGATGCTTTTGCAAGAAAATTCAGTTAATGTAAATTCCATGAGAAAAAGACCATCTTATTTATCCTATAAATATATTGAAAATGAATTAATGAGTGAAAATCTATATTTTACTTACATTAGCAGCATCTGTATTTTTAGTACATCAAATAAGTTGCCTTCCCTATATTTCTTACATAATGGTAAGACACCAAATACAAATTTGTTTAAAGATTCATGTGTCAGTAGGTAAATTTTGTATTACAAAATATTCTGCTCATTCTTCCCTGCTTCTTTCAGTAAGCCTTAACCACGAGGTAGCCTAGTGACTATAGGAAATTTCTTCTTAAACATATAAAAACCCTCTTTAGAGCATTGCCAACTTTTTTTTACTTAAAATTACTTTTTCTTTCCAAAAGAAAATTACTGGTATTAAAATGATAGTGAAAGAAAAAAGAAATGCTGTAATCAATTTTGGGAATTAAATTAAATAGGGAGTAATAATAGAGTTCATTTGAAAGAAAACAATTTGTACCGACGTGTTTCCATTTGGCTATGTAAAGATATCTTAGAAAAGATTATAAAAGAATTATAATGTTTTACTATATTAATAAATGGTCCATTTTAATTATAATATACTGTAATAGGTCTTTCTTAATTCAGCTACGGTTAGAACCTAACACTTTACATAATGATGCTATAATTAAGATGGTTCACATTTTTTTGCAATATTTATCTTTATTGTTAAATCATTCTAAACCTTTAATCACTTCCAAGGCATTATTGAAATATAGTTCTTTCTTTGTTATTTTAATGTTTGTCATTTTATTTAGCCTTCCCTTTCAACTCATTTTATGCTGCTCCTAAGCACACTCAAATATCATGGCATTGAGGGCACTCTGTTCTCACTACTACTTTTTTGAATAATTGGTTGGTAATTACGTATTTCTTCTCATTTTCCTTCTTCTCCTTGCCCACTAAAATTAACCAAAAGAAAACTATACAAACTTCTACATTTTCTCTCTTTACTTCAACTAAGGTGGGCTAGAGGGCATTTCTCGAGGCTGATGAGTTGGGTTCAGAGCTTTTGAAACACAGAGAGTTAAACTGAGCTCAGTCACCCCAGAAACACCAAGAGTGAAGTTTTTGTCAAGGACTGTCGCTCTAATCTTTCTTCTCAATAAACTAGTTTATTCTCACACCGTCAATTGCCTTGATATAGTCTTTGGAGAAAATCTTTCTACATCACCAAATTAAGTAGTGAATTCTGGATGACAGTCATTTAGAAGGAAATAAATGCACATATTCCACAATTTGAAACAAGGAGAGAAAATTAGTGATAAAATGATAAACATTAAAAGTCATTATTCATTCTTCTATTTTGGGTAATCTTTCTTTCTTCTTATGGCAGTGATATTTAAAAACATTTGCTGTCACTGAGTTAATTCACCATAGATTTCTTATTCACTTATAATGTCATAGAATTCTTCATTGTTTACTTCATCAGTTTGTACATTGATTAAGCAGGAAGCTTTACATCACACAACTGTGTCTGCGCTATAAAACACAGTCTATTTTACGACTACTAAGTTTCAATACCATATACCTTGTCAGTCTTTTAGTAAAATTCCATTTTGGTAGCATCTTTCCTTTTTATTTTTTTAAATATTCTATTTTGAAATAATGTTGAATTTGCAAAGAAATTGCGAGGATATTATAATGAACTCTTTTACACCCAGTACCCAAATTCACCAATGTTTAACACGTACACATTATTTTTCGCCTGAAAGTTCAAGAATAGTCTGCATACATCGTGTCTCTTTATCTCTTTTGTTATTGTAGCAATGTCACAAGTCACCCAATTAACAAAAGATAATAACTCCAAGGAAATAAATCTGCTGTGGTCAGTGGTTACAACCCAACCTTTTCCTGTTTATTCCGCAATATTGTGGGATTTGGGAGGAAGGCCAAACTGGCTGCTTCAGGCTGAGGAGCGACTTAGATATTATGGGGCAAGCCAATGGAGTTGTTTTGTTTGCCTTTGCATTTGGGATCAGGCTGACTCATCAAATCATTTTGCTAGTTGTCCAGGGCAAGCCTGAAGGGCTGGAGAGTGGGAGTTGACCACATACCAGCCATGTTTCAGGGCTCAACTGATACAGGGATAATCCAGAGGCTTTTAGTCTCTGAGAAATAAACTTACATAAATTGAAAATTATAGATTCAAATAAAAGAAGTAGAAGAATCATGATTATGGGATTTATAAGTGACTATGACAATGTTATATTGGGAAAATAATAGCATGCCATAGATTCCCGGATAGCACCCACTGAGGAGCTGTTTATTTCGTGTCACTATTTGGCTTGCTTATGTTTTCCTGACTTTCCTAGGCTTTGTATGCTATGGCAGTTTTTGAAATCTGCCTGAGACCTACACAAAAGTAATCTTCAGAATGAACTTCTGATGCTATTTAAAGTCTCTTAGCCATAAAAACTCTATATTATTTACTATTTTCCTGTTTTTTTATTAAGGGCTTTCTCCAAATGTATCACAGATTAATGGTCAGTAATAATCTCTCAGTGTCAGGAAGGGTCATCCCTTAGAGCCATGTTCCACATAACGGGGAAGGCAGTGCAGACATGGGATTAGAGAGAGGCCACACTTGAGCAACCAGGAGGTTTTCAGAGGGTGACCCTTAGGCATTCATTATAATTAGGCTTATTTTTGTTATTACAAACATAAGGTTTCTAGGTGTACGCTTTCGGATCAAGGATTTGGCTTATTAGCTTATTTTCTTTTATTACACAAAGTTTATATATCCCAGAGCTTTAGACATATTATTATTATTATAATACTAGAAGGAAAGTCAGAGGATAAAACATGGGACTGTAGAATTCAATGAACGCTGTCGTGGATGTTGATTGTGTTTAATGGTACAAATATAGGAATGTTCTTTCAGGAACTATAACAAAATCACATCATTATTACAAGGTATTAACAATAGGGTGGTATATGGGAAAAACACATATAGTTAACAGTAATATTTGAATATTTTTGCATCAATTATAACAAAGGTACCATACAAATACTAAGTGTCAAGAAAAGAGGGATATATGGGAATGTTGTAGTTTTTATTCTTAGAAAAATGCTACATCACAGAAACAATAAAATCTTTGCCCATTAAGATGTCTACTCTGATGTTTCTCTGAAAGTGCACATGGTTAGCGTCAGGCCAAATCTTTACCTTCAAACAGAAACCAAACATACAAACAAACAGACAAAAAAACTTTACATGAGAAATAAGGCAAATATATAAATTATGCTCTCACCTGTCAATTAGCATAACCGTGGTAAGAATGTAAAGGTGGGGCAACATCAGTTGTCTCAACCAACAGGGTCCTTTTGGACACTTGAATTTTATAGCTACATACTTCTAAGGGATATAAATATATCTTTTTTATAATAAGTCTCTCTTCTGGATAGATAGTGACTTTTTCCTGTCACAAAGCTACTTACCTCATAGTAGCTAACAATTCATTTAAACTTCCCACCTGGGGAATTCTTGCCCTTCTCACAAGAGTCTTTCTTTTTATTTAAGTTATTTCAATCAAGAGAAGTTATTTTAAACATGTAGATGGCTGTGAAACCATTACACACGAAATTATAATGAGGCAGTGTTAATTAAAAAGACAAGTATGGACTCAAATTCTACCTGCATGAATTTAACCAAATTATTTGATTTCTCTAAACCTAAGTCTTCCAAAACTTCATGGAATGGCATCTTTAAAACTCTTGAAAGGAGTTCTGCAGTTCTGAACTGCATATGCCAGCCCAAGGGAATTTTCTCCTTCTATTGAATGTAAATGACATCACACACCTCATTGTTGGATATGTTTTTGATTGATCGGATTGTGTGTATGTATGAGAAGGTTAAATTATATAATCCATGTAAGATATTTAGAATAGTGTTGAAATATAACAGTTTCCTAACAATTAGGGGTTATGAGTGTTATTAGCTCTTATTGTCTTCTACATTTGCCGAACAAGCACTACTGAGCTATTTTAAGCTATGATATTTTATATTTCAGAATGCCAATTAGTTCATTATCTGCTGCCATTACTTTTAATTACTCTGGGTCAAAAGTAGAATCAACATTTTTCATGTAACAATTTGTCTATTAAATGCATTTTAAATACAAAAATAAATATTACTACAAACACCAGTCTTAGTTTCTGTTTTATTCCCTAGTTTTTAGTGAGCACACATCTCCAAGAACACAGTCAAAATTCTTTTAAAAAAAATTATATCAAGTGCATTATTTGTACATGAAAACATTTCTTTTAACCCATGACAATATTGTATTTTCCTCCAAAGCAACTGGATTTTGTTACACCATTCAGAGTCAGATAAGTAGAATGGGACTTCAATTTTACTGAATTTTTTCTTCATTTTGTTGACTATGTTTCTTCTTTCACCTGACTAAACTACAGCATTTTGACCTTGTGAGAGTGACTTAATCACTTTTAAATTGTTTGAAAGACACAAGTATAGGAAATATTCCTCGGAAGAAACAGAATTCCATTGGACTTATTTTGGTTTCAATCAAGTATAACTTGTTTGTGTGTCTTGAAGTTTTGTCACCTCTCTTCTTTTGGCATATCAAAGTTAAAATCTGCTTTGCTTTGAACACAATTTCTTCTTTTGTCCTGATTTCCTAAATGTTGTTGCCATGATCTTATTCTATGACTGCCAAGCCACAGTAAGGCATTTTACTTTATCCCTTAAATAGTAAAGCTTCAATGACAATTCCTGTTTAATTATGTAAATATATAAATTAGCAATGTATAAAATAAAAACGATTTAGAAATTTGAGCCATATCTTTTATTGTAATACTATGGAGAAAAACATATAGCTATAACATAAGGAATAATATGCATTTTCCAACATTTTTAGATCTATTATCTATAATTCTTTGATTCTTTATTTTAATTCCATCTGGCAATATCCTTTTCTAACCTGACAATACTTTCAAGACCCTTTGGCACAGAGTATATAAAAACACAACGCAAATATGTTAATCATTCTTTCATTTCTATAAAATAATTCAACATGATTAGCACATAATTTCAATATTTAATTACCTTTGGCATATCCTTGCTCTTCCTCAGTTTCTTCTTAGGCATTTGGTATTGGAGATGAAAATATGATTCTTCATAGAGATGATGATACAACTTTCTGCTGAAGATAAATTTAATCTGAGATTAACAAAAGATATTCAAAAGTAAAGACACAATGCAATTAATAATGTGTAGTTTCCTAGCGTGTTTTGTATTCCTTAGCTGTCTTTCAAAATTGTGAGATTAAAAGGAGGACTCAGGATGGTCTCTGAACCAATCTCGGATTTGTAGTACTTGTTCTGAATTGCCTTGAATTCCATTTGTTTTCCTGTCCATTGCTGCCATGGGGTTGATAGCTTTAAGTTTCTTGTCATTGTCCCCAGAGGATTCTTTTCCTTATCAGCTCTTGGCAGATTGCGACCACTTAAGGAAAAACGTCTTTGCTGTGTATCAACCTTATTTTCATAGCTTCTTATTTCCCAATGTCAAAAAGTATTACGTACATAAAAAATGCACTCATCCATCCCAGACAACAATTTAGAATTGTATTTTAAATGATACAGCAAACAAAATTGACCTTGGCAAGCCTCATTACTTGTCAGAATTCTGACTGCTCCTTCAATCATGAGTTTTATTTACAGAAACAAGAGCTAAACTTAAAGGAAGTAGACTGTTTTAAGAAGAGAAAGGCACAGCTATCTCTTAAATGTGATGCCAATTGTGTCTTCTTCAGCAAATGACAGTTGGATATTTCATTTGAACAAAATGACCAAAATTTAGTCTAATTTTGTGCTCTACAGAGATGAATTTCAAGTGTGGTGCCTTGTCCGGCAGCAGCAGCAGCCGCACCAGGGAACATGTTAGAAATATAGATTCTCAGACCTCACCGTACATCTGCTGAATCAGACCCTTAGGTGGGTTAAACAATCTGAACTCTCCAGGGGATTCTGATGTACACTCAAGGTTAAGAACTACAAAAATATATGTGTGAACTTATTAAAAGCAATAAGTTCATGTTATTTAATTGCCACTCATTCATTTATTTTTTATAAGTGAAACTCATTAGGTGAAGAAGAAAAAATAAATAAATAAGATGTCAATGAATGAGGTTGTTGGGAGAAAACTAGAAAATGTTAGCTTGCAAATTTGAAGGCCATAAACATACTAGGTTGTAAAAAGTCCGGCAGGAAAAAAAAATCTGAAGTGAAAATATGCCCATAGTAAGCAGCAAAACAAAACCATAAAAGGAGAAAATCAAAACTCAGAAATGCAAGAACTCCAATCTCAAACCTAACAACATCCCCTCTGCCTCACTGTTAGTCACAAACAGCTCCAGTGATTTACTGCCAAACAAGGCAAGCATTCGGAATGCATGTGTTAGAGGTTTACTCTACAACACAGTTTATGAAAATAGTGAATCCATTTGCCACTGTTAAAAAATGTCCACCACCCAGCAATTTCTTGCTATAGTATTGCCGGACCCGGTAATAACTTTTTGAGTAAGACTGGAAAGCAAAGAGTTCTATGAAACTTAACAGTCAGGACAGAATCAGAGAATCAGAAGAAATGCATTTTATCTTCATCCATTTGCATAACTGCTGTTTTATTTTAAAAGATTTCATGCCAAAACTGTAAATGCTCTCCAAAGAGAAACACCGAGAATTCCCATTTTGAAAGGAGCTTAGTAAGAGTGTAAATATTGCCAAGTGGGCTGGCTGCATCTCAGAATCATTGTAAAAATAACCTATGGCAAACCCGGCCTAAGTCAAAGGCTATAGCCACAAAATACAGGATAATGGCCGAGTGCTGAGGAAGACATTCCATTCTCATCCCTATGAAAATAGAAAGTAAACATGCAGAACGAGGCTTTCCGGTGTGCAGAGAACGGCAGCCAGTGAAGAAAATGGAAAATTTAAGCTTTCCCCAGGAATAAACCATATATCAAGCTGTATCTTTCTAAAAATTAATGAAACATCAAATATGTGTATACTACTACTGATATTAAAGCCATTCGTAAACAAACAGAATGAATTATTTCATACAACTATTAAAACTGCAGTTTTTTTTAATATGCACTTCATAATGCAGGGGTCATTTGAATGACCAAATTTTGAAAATAAGTTTTAATTTGGGGTCCAATCATAACCTGACTTTCATATAATAATCTTTAGTACTTAATACAGCCTTTCAAATCCTTAAATCTCACATAGCACATGTTTTGCATATATAGCTTATCATCAGTTGACTATCTTTAAATAATAATGTGCATTTAATACTGACATAATGTAAAAGCTCATGCTTTACTATTTATCACTCCATTTCCTTCTTACTGGTATTTTTCTCCATCAGTCTTTGAGGTTAACGTTCATTGTTTTAAAAAGGCAATTTAGCTGTGAATCCAAGTAAAAGAAAACATATCTAGCTTTCAGTACTTGAATGCATAACATCAATTAACTAATTTCTTACTTATTACCAAATCATTATAAGTAATGTACCCATTCCTAACCACTGGGTCATAATTTCTTATACACAGAGACTTAAAGATGATAATATTTTAGGTCCATAAAAATGATGAAATATTATCTAGTGTAATTCCCGTTGCACATGTGAGGAAATTGAGCTTCAAATTATTGTAATTTGCCCAGTATCCATAGAGGAAGAATTAAGAGCTGAATGAATTTCTACCAGTTTGAAAACTCTATGAGAGAAAGCTTTACGTATTAAAACAAAAACCTTTTCAAGGTATACTGAGTGCATATTACAGTGCCTGGCACATAATAGGTTACTTATAATTAATTACTGATATCTACTTTAGAGATTTTTTTCAAGTAGAAAACTGAGATTTTTATATTTATATTTACATCTACAAGGTCAAGATCTGTTTCATCTTGCCAAAATGTAAACTTCTCAAGGATTAGGGGTAATATATTTGCTTTTGTGTCCAGAATACAGCATAGCATCTAGCATATAATAAATATTTCTTAAACAGTTGTTGAGTTAATTAATTTATAAGTGACATTTCATATATTTCATTTTAAAATAAAACAAAGAAACTAGATTTAGAAAATCAACTTGGGAAACATCTGGAACTTGTTCCTAGTGCTTTTGGAATAACACTTATTCTTAACATTAGAGACACTCTAAAATTATTTTGCAACACATGATCAGAAAACAGAAAATTATGTAATATTTTGTTGATTCATAGGCCAAAACTGCATGTAATTTTATCTCTTTATTTTTTTCTCTTCTGCAAAAGCAATCAGACTCTTGGCTGAACTTTCTATTAGGTGATGGTTTTCTATCAGATATTAGGCTCCTTCTAAAGCAAACACTTTGTTATATACATATTTTATGATCGACTTTGTATATTCAGTCCTTTGAATGCAATCACCTATTTCTCTACTCTACCATAGGTAAAGCTTGTCAAGGGTGAGAAAATGATGTTTTAGAATATACCACATGCAAACATTGAAACATTTTAAAGTCATCTGCCTTATGTTAAAAAGAGAGAAAGACAGATTTGTAAAAATCAAAGACCTTTGAACTAGTTTGTTTACCCTTAGTGAGTATGAGTTTTGAGAAAAATTTAATTGGAACCATCTGTTCATGACTCATTGCCCCTGAATCATCTAAAGTGTTTTTTCTCCAACTTGAGCCAATACTCAACAAAACGCCTTTCACAATTTCTGAATCATTCTTTTTCATAAAAAAGAAAGCCACTGAAGAAGTAGGCTAAAAAAAAAAGATAGTTTCAGATGCAATTCAAAGTTCCAAATATTAATTTTCACTTTTGTTCAAGTGATATTTACATTAATTTATTATTGCCTGAAAGTTGGGGCTTCCATCTTCTCTCATTGTGTTGAAAGTCTGGCTGAGACAGTAGATCAAACATGGCTAAGAATGTCTCACTTAGATTCTAAGATCTCTTACCTTCTCTTATATCCAGATAATGCCACAATGAAAGTGAACAATGAGTTAGATTTGCAAAACTAAGCCCGCTGTATTCATTTTCTGTTGCTTCATAACAAATTACCACCAACTTAACAACAAGCATTTATTACGGCACAGTATCTGTAGTCAGGAACATGGCTTAATGGGATATTTTGCTCAGGTCTTATAAGAGCTGCTATGGAAGTGTTGGCTGGGCTGCATTTTCATTTGGAAGTTCAGCTGATGAAGCATCTACTTTCAAGCTACTTCAGGTAGCTTCAATTCCTAGTGATTGTTAACTAAGAGCTACAGCTTTTTTTGCTGGTTATTGTCTGAAGGTTGCACTGAGGTTCTAGAAGCCACTCCTTCTTCCAGAGGTCACCTACAATTCCTTGCTACCTGGTCTTCCTCAGCATGGTTGCAACTTCATGAAGCCATTCAGAAGAGTCTCAACATCCATTCTGCTAAAATGAAGTCTTATCATGAGAAAGACATGGCATCAATGTTGCCATATTCTATTGGTTAGAAACAAGTCATAAATTCAATACACACTCAAGGGGAAAGAATCGCACAAAGGCATGAATGCAAAGAGATGGAAACCAATGGGTGTCAGCATGAGGACTGTCCACCACATCCACCTTCTGGAAGTATTATCCTAGAGAGTCTTAACCTTAGGGGTTTCAAGGGTGTACTTTGTAATGTATATGTATAGTTTACTTTCAAAAAGGGCACAACAAAAGACATGGAGAGGACATCAGCTGGTAAAAATATTTGTTTAATGTAAAGATCACAATTACTAATTCTCCAAGTTCCCTCTCATTTTTGGGTCTTCCTCTAGTATTCTTAATTATGATGGAATTATTTTTCCTACAACAAAATCATATTCCACCATACTATTTGACTCAAATTAACTATAATTTTATAATTTGTTATTAATTTAAAAATGCATTAAATACATATTATTGTCCGTGAGTACTAATAGTATCTACCATTTCATGGGGAAAGGAATTTGATGAAAAATTTGATTTTAATATATACAAATAAAGACAAGTTACTCTTACCTTATCTTCTACATGCAATATGACTTCCAGGAATGTAAGTTTCCTTGGCAATGTGGGACCTGATTCCCAGGGATGAGATTCCCATGGCATCATAGGAATTGAGAAAGCCTTCTTGACCAAAAGGGGGAAAAGCGCTGAAACAAAATAAAGTTTCAGTGGCTAAGAGATTTCAAATAGAATTGAGATGTAATTTTGGAGCTTATTCTTATTCATTAATAGATATTCCTTTTTAGTCTCTTGTATATTAGAAAATCTGTTCTAGTTTGTTAGCTGGCAGAATGCAATATACCAGAAACAGAATGGCTTTTAAAAGGGGGAATTTGATAAGTTGCTAGTTTACAACTCTAAGGCTGTGAAATTGTCCAAATTAAAACAAGTCTATAGAAATGTCCAATCTAAGGCACCCAAGGAAAAATACCTTGGTTCAAGACAGCTGATGATGTTCAGCATTTCATTCTCAGCTGGAAGGTACATGTGAACATGGTGGCATCTGCTGGCTTTCTCTCCAGGTTTCTTGTTTCATGAAGCTCCCCACGAGGTGTTTTCCTTCTTCATCTCCAAAGGTTGCTGGCTGGTGGACCCTTTGCTTTGTGGTTCTGTAGCACTCTGAAGCTTTCTCCAAAACACTTCTTTTATAGGATTTCAGTAACTAATCAAGACCCATGTAGAATGGGTGGAGACACAACTCCATCTAATCAAGTTTAATACCCACAATTGATTGAGTCACATCTCCATGGAAATAACTAATCAAGTCTCCAGCCTATAGTACTGAATAGGGATTAGAAGAAATGTTTGCTCCCACAAGATTGACTAGGATTAAAACATGGCTTTTCTAGGATACATAAATCCTTTCGAACTGGCACAATAGATATTGAAGGAAATACCTGAAACTGTTGAACTGTAATCCAATATCCTTGATTCTTGATGATGACTGTATAACTTCATAGCTTTTATGGTGGGACCATGTGATTGTGAAAACTTTGTGACTGATACTCCCTTTATCAAGTGTAGGGGCCCATGAATAATAAAATAAAGATAAAAAATAAATTTAAAATAGGGGAGAAAGAGGCATGAGATGTTTTGGGTGTTCTTTTTCATTTTTTTACTTTTTGGAGTAGTGAAAATGTTCCAAAATTGATTGTGGTGATGAATGCCCATCTGTCTGATGATACTGTGAGCCACTGATTGTATACTTTGGGTGGACTAAATAGTGTGTAAATTTATCTCAATAAAATTACATTAAAATAACAAGTTACTCTTGAAAGAATATTCTGTTTAACAAATGATACTGCGGGAGGCGGATACCCATATGCAAAAGAATTAAGGGGAACCCTATCTCACACTGTTCTAGTTTGCTCGCTGCTGGAATGCAATATACCAGAAATGGAATGGCTTTTAAAAGGGGAATTTAATGAGTTGCTAGTTTACAGTTCTAAGGCCAAGAAAATGTCCCAATTAAAACAAGTCTAGAGAAATGTCCAATCTAAGGCATCCAGGGAAAGATACCTTGGTTCAAGAAGGCCGATGAAGTTCAGGGTTTCTCTCTCAAGTGAGAAGGCACGTGGCGAACACAGTCAGGGCTTCTCTCTCAGCTGGAAGGGCACATGGCGAATATGGCATCATCTGCTAGCTTTCTCTCCTGGCTTCCGGTTTCATGAAGCTCCCCGGGAGGCATTTTCCTTCTTCATCTCCAAAGGCTGCTGGCTGGTGGACTCTCTACTTCGTGGTGCTGCAGCATTCTCTGCTCTCTCTGAATCTCTCTCTCCAAAATGTTTCCTCTTTTATAGGACTTCAGAAACTAATCAAGACCCACTCAAATGGGTGGAGACATGTCATCCCCTAATCCAGTTTAACAACCATTCTTAACTAAATCACATCAACCAGGGAGATGATCCAATCACAGTTTCAAACATACAGTATTGAATAGAGATTATTCTACCTTTATG
>PVIY010030519.1:0-30877 GCA_004026745.1 Myrmecophaga tridactyla | reverse complement strand
TCTCTTCAGGCCCAGCGGGTTTGCGAGGCTAGCTGGGGTCGGTGGGGCTCTCGCCTCAAGAAGGGGTCGGGGGCGGGAGCCGGAGTGCAGAATGCGCCCTGAGGGAAGTGTCGGGGTGTCTGAGGAGAGGGGAAGAATTTTCCCGAGCCTGAGACTGCTTTGAAGTGATATTTTTAGTTTTTGTAAAACGTCTTTTATTGTTTTCAACTCGATGAAAAAAAATGGGGTTTTTTTTGGTAAAGTATTCTCAATCGAGAGATATTAGTGGTAGGAAATGCCATAGGTATTTGGATAAGGCAAACTTGTACTTTTAAGGCACTTTTCAGTGTCATTCTGCAAGTGCTTTATAATGAAGAGGATTTGCAAGCCCCGCAGGGTGTTTTTCTTCCTTGTTTTTTGGCTCTCCTCTGAAAGTTCGGTCTCTGTCATTACAGCCAACGGTATTAGAGTATTAAACCAACCTCTCATGTCCCTAATGTACTAAGCCACCCAACACCGTACGCGATATTTGCTGTATGCTCACTTCCCATTTATTCATTTACGGCAGATACGCTACCTGAGCCAGTTCCTTGAAATTGGTCTGGTAGTGTTCAGGGGCCTCCTAGTGGCCAAGAGTGTGGACACTTCTCTTTCCTCCCTTCACGGAAGCGATTTCTGGCTCTTGTTCTCATCTCTTCTTTCTCAGCTTTCCTTACCCGGCCTTCGCTCCCTCGGCCCACTTTTCTCGTGTGTGTGTATGTATGTATGTACACATATATATACATACACACCACACACTCCCTAGAGTAGTATGTTTTCTTCCCACAGGACAGAAGAAAGTCTCTTCTCCACTTTCACTGTTTAACAGACATTTATATGCACGTGATTTATTAAACTATCTTTTAGCCCTCAGATCATTCTCTTTAGCTCTATTCTAGACGGCTATTTCTAGCTTTCTAATGCTTTCATCTACCTCAACTTCATACCAAAGTTTACAATGGATCTCATATATTGTTCAGTGGGTGATGACAAATAGGCCTTGATGTAAAAAGATACAGTGAACGTTAATGTTTTTGGGGTGACAGACCCTAGAAATTTTATGAATATTGGAGACTTTCTCCCTTAAAAAATAGATGCAGAATGTTGGCCATAGTTCCAGAGCATCACAGTACGGTTCCAGAACTCTCAGAGGACCCAAATGATAAAAAGAAGAAGGGTGTTTTCATACATACGCATCAGAATTAGAACCTTAAAGTAATTCTATATTATATTCCAGTCCTCATGAAACATTAATGGAAATTAATCCTTCAGGCTGATTAATGGAAATTTGATCTTTAGAACTAGCAACATAGAATGAAAAGTCTGGAGCCCTAGGAAGAGAGTTTCTGATTAAGTGTGTAACTTGTTTGTTCCATGGTCCAGGTGGGATCTGCCAGATCTTGATTAGAGACCAGGGTCTACTCCAGCAAAAAAGTCACCAGACCTTTCATGAAGTACTTGCTAGTGAAGTGTAGTCTCACCCCCTCCTTCTGAGAACCTGAGTACCCCTAAGATTGTAAGATTGCCTTGTAGGAGCCCTGAGTGAGCAGGCAAGAATTATAGAGGTGCATGAGATCCCAGGATTTTCCTGTTATCAGAACCTTTTTTCCTTGGTGACTTTTTTGTAGGGCCAGTGATTGGCGAGTTTCAGAGTTTCTTCCCTTAAAAGTAAGGCTGCTTTGAGTTTGGGCTCACTCTCTCCTGAATTGTATTTTTTTTTTCATTCTTTTGTTCTTATGCCTATATATTCCTTAATGTTTCTTTTTTATTTTATTTTTTTTTATAAAAATGAGACCTAGGGAGACATTACCTACTCTTTAAACTTCTCTTGTTTTTCATGATACAGTTGTGTTCTAGTTTGCTAGCTGTGGGAATGCAACACACCAGAGACGGATTGGCTTTTAATAAAAGGGGATTATTTTGTTAGTTCTTCAGAGGAAAGGCAGCTAACTTTCCACTGAGGCTCTTTCTTACATGGGAGGCACAGGATGGTCTCTGCTGGTCTTCTCTCCAGTCCCTTGGGTTCCAACAACTTTCCCCGGGGTGACTTCTTTCTCCATCTCCAGAGGCTTGGCCTGAGCTGCAAGTGCTGAGCTGAGGAATGCTGAGCTGCTTAGGTTGTGCTAGGTTGGGTTCTCTCATTTAAGCACCAGCCAATTAAGTCAAACGTCACTCATTGCAGAAGACACGCCTCCTAGCCGATTGCAGATGTAATTAGCAACAAATGAGGTTCACGTACAGTTGGCTTATGTCCACAGCAACAAGACGAGGTATGCTCACCTGGCCAAGTTGACAACTGAATCTAACTAACACAACTTGTATTCTAGTTTTACTTCTACTTCTTTGAGTACAGTTTCTCAATACTCTTCTCTGTCTCCTTTGGCAATCTTCACGTTTCTTTGTAGCTGTTTTGTTTTCTCTGATGAATTCATTAAAGCTGATGACTTCTAAATACCACTTATGTATTGATAACTCGTGAATCTTTAGTTCTAGCTTTTATTACTTTCCTAGCAGCTCAACTTTTACTTAGATGGCCCACAAGTTCTTTCAACTTAATATATCCTAAACCAGACTCATTATACTCCCCTTTAGTGGTTCCTATTTATGATGTACTTATCTTTTTTATGAATGACAAAAATATCTGACCATTTCTCTTTTCCACAAACCTAGATGTCTTCTAAGATTCCTACTGCTATTGATAAATGTCAGTGGTGATTTTCTTTCTTTTATTGAATTTTTCACTGTGGTAGGCAGTTGATGTATTTCTATTTTGTTTCTAATGTTTAGAGCAACCTTAGGATATAGTATATAGTCCCCATTTTACACATAAGAAAAAAGACAAATTTTAAATTATTAATTACATGAAGAACATGTATTACATGCTCTTTCTAAACAATTTCTTCAGTACAGAAGTAGAACAAAATATAACGATATTCCTCTCTCCTCCAAACACGTTTCCCTCCTACCTATAGAGCAGTAGTTCTATCTGGAAACACTTAGCAATGTCTGGAGACAATTTTGATTATCACAACTGAGGGAATATTACTGGCATCTAGTGGTGGAGGCCAAGGATATTGCTAAATAGCAATAGCGTATAGAACATCTCCCCATAACAAAGAGTTATCTTATCCCAAATGTCAATAGTGCTGAAGCTGAGAAATTCTGTTGTAGAGGTAATCACTATATATTTATATAATTCTCTGAACTGCACTGTCCAATACTGTAACCACTAGGCACATGAGACTTTAAATTGAAATTAATTAAAACTCCAGTTTTTTATTTTATTTTATTTTATTTTGACATGGGCTGACTCTGGGAAAAGAACCTGGATCTCTGGCACAGCAGGTGAAAATTCTGCCACTGAGCCACCAATGCACTGCCACTTACTAATATTTTAAGTGTCCAGCAATCACATGTGGCTACTGAATTGAACAGTGCAAATAATAGAACATTTTCGTCTTTGCAGTGAGTTTTATTGGTTAATACTTTAGGTATATACCATGCAAATAAATTTTCTGTTTTCCATAAATAGGAACATATATATATTCTACAGTACCTTTTTGTTAATATGTCTTGATGATTTTTCCATGATGATATGTACAATTAAATATTTAATTTTAGTGATTTCTGATATAATTTAATAACATAGTTTAATTTTACCTTTGTGAAAGTTTATGGGCATGGGTGCAATGCCTCTATCAAGGTAGTGGGATAAGCATGCCATAGCTCTGTTCTCTCACAGTAGCTTTAAGCAATAAATAAAAACTGAACTTGTTTTTGAGCAACCAGAATAATCTTTCTCAATGTTCCAGAAAACAGTTAAAGAAGAAATAGTGGCTAAAACTTCCCAAATTTAAGTATAGAATTGAACATACACATCCAAGAAGTTCAGTGAACTCCAATGCTGATAAACCCAAATAGAGCCTTATTGAGACATATTATGCTCAAACTGTCAAATGCCAAAGGTAAAGAGAATTTTGAAAGCCTCAAGGGAGTCACGATGTTTAAGTTTCAGTTTCTCATCAGAAACCATGGCGGCAAGAAAGCAGTAGGATGACATATTTTATATGCTAAAAGGAAGCATTTGCCAGCTGAGAATTCTGTATCCAGTAAAATTGTCTTTCAAAAATGAGGTTGAGATATTATTGATAAATCACAAAAATGAGGTTGAGATTAAGACATTCTCAGATGAACAAAAACTGAGGGAGTTCATTACCACCAGACAAACCCTATAAGAAATGCTAAAGGGGGTTGGTTCTTCAGGTTGAAAGGAAAGGACCCTACTAAATCAAAGTTACATATGATATAGTGAATTATATGCTCCAAGATAGGACATATTCTTATTCCACATTCCTGTGGTTGTGAAACCATAAGTAAATAGTATCTTTGAATATGATAAGGTGAGTCAGTGTGGACTCATTTGTGAGCCCAATTTCAGTATGGCCAAACAATCAGAATGGGCCTGTATCCTATAACTAGAGGCCTTATAGAGAAAAAGACTCTGGGAGAAGAGTGAGAAACTGGATGTCTGTAAATTGGAAGAGCTGACACAAGAAAAGAGAGATCACAATATGACAGGAGGCAGAGATGCAAGCCAAGGACCTGTCATGGTCAGGTTCATGTGTCAGCTTGGCCAAGTGGTGGGACCTGTTTGTCTGGTTGGGCAAGTGCTGGCTTGTCTGTTGTTATGAGGACATTTCATAGAATTAAATCATGACCATGTCAGCTGCATCCACAGCTGATTCCATTTGTAATCAGCCAAAGGGGAGTGTCTTCTGCAATGGGTGATGCTTAATCTAATCACTGGAAGCCTTTTAAGGAGGATTCAGAAGAGACAGCTTTTCTTCCTGCTTCGGCTGGCGAGCCTCTCCTTTGGAATTCATCCAGACCCTCCATCGGAATCGTCAACTTCATAGCCTGCCCTGCAGATTTGGACTCTGCATTTCCGCGGTCACGTGAGACACTTTTATAAATTTATATTTGGGAGTGTTCCTTGTTGATTCTGTTTCTCTAGAGAATCCTAACATACATCTTGGTACCAGGAGTAGTTCTTAAGAAACAGAATCTTAAAAATGGGTTTTTATGAATGTTGTCTACTCTGATTGGACTCAAAGGCTCTGAGGACTCTGATTCCCATAATCAGAATGACACTCCCAATCCATGGAGTGAATTGACAAAAGAGATAGTCAAAATATCACTATTTGATTCTCCTAATGCTTTGCTTGTACCAAGCCAGGCTCTGGGGGATTATGTTTTTGACACCTTTACAGAGTTTTGTGGTAGTAAGAGGTATAGAGATGTTGGCTAGGTTGTTGTTAGATACACTGGCTACATTAAGGAGTGAAAGGGATGGGCTTAAGGCTTCAAATGAGAAGCTTAAGTGCCGTCTGACAGATGTGGACGTTTCTATGAGTATCCTGAAGGAAAATCTTATTTCCTGTAGCCGTAGACTTGAGATCTCTGAAAATCAGACTCAGAATCTTATTGTTAGAGTAGCAACTTTACAATGTAAACTGAAATTTCAGTGTTGCATGGTGTCTGCTGTTTTAAAGTGAGGGAAAGGAGTGGGACCCAGAAAAATGGGATGGTGACGTATGGATTGTTAATGATGTCGGGGGTGGGGTTGAAACCCTAGGTCATGCTGAGTCTTCTCTAGATAACCCTGTAATAGTTTGCCCTTGAGGACATAACTGCCCCACCTCCAGCCTGCCTTGAGAAGTTGGCCACCCAACCTCCTCCAGAAAGTATTAGCCCTAGAGTGATTAATCCTGTTTGACCAGATGAAACTACACATGAAGGCCCTGAAGCAAATGGCTTGGAAGATAATTCTAATTCTTTTCATTACCCACCCCCACCACCCCTCATTTCTTCCAGTTCTATAACTCGACTAAAGTCCCAACAGGCCCCTAAAGGTGAGGTACAAAGTATCACATGTGAGGAGGTATGTTATACGCCAAAAGAACTGTGTGAGTTTTCCAATTTATATGACAGAAATCAGGGGAATATGTGTGGCAATGGGTTGTAAAGGTGTGGGGTAATGGTGGGAGACATATAAGGCTGGTTCAGGCTGAATTTATTGATATGGGCCCACTAAACAGAGATTCTGCATTCAATGTTATAGTTTGAGGGGGTTAGAAAAGGTATTAACAGTTTGTTTGGATGGTTGGTTGAAACATGGATCAAAAGATGACCAACATTACCTGAGGTTGAAATGCTGGAACTGCCCTGGTATAATGTAGATGAGGGGATCCAGAGGCTTAAAGAGATTGGAATGTTAGAGTGGATTTATCATGCAAAGACTGTTCTTACACCCAAGGAATGTCTGGAGGATATACCTTTTACCAGAACAGTAAGAAATAAATTTGTGAGACTGGCACCATCATCTCTGAAGAGCTCTGTGGTTGAACTTCTCTGTAGGTCAGATATTACTGTAGGAACTGCTGTCACTGAGCTGGAATCCTCACACAATGGGGATGATGGGATCCTGAGTTGGCAGAAGCCAGGTAGCAGCACTTAATCACCAAAGACAGGGTAGTTGTGACTATTGTAATAGACAGCAAACTCAAAGCAGGCATCAAAATTACGACTTGCAGAGATTTGTGGCATTGGCTAGTAAATCATGGGGTACCTAGAAATACAATAGAAGGACAGTCTACTAAATTCTTGTTTGAGCGGTATAAACAAAAGAGTTCAAGGCCAAGTGAACAGAAGTCTAACCTAAATTACAAAAATACAGAGTCATGGTTTTTTAAATCAATTTCCAAACTTGAGTCAGTTTACAAACTTGAGACTGTGCATTGGGGAAAAGGAAATGATTACATATTTCGGGGATTATTAGACACTGGTTCAGAAGTGACATTAAATCCAGGGGACCCAAAATGTCACTCTGGTCTACCAGTCAGAGTGGGGACTTATGGAGGCCAGGTGATCAATGGAGTTTTAGCTCAGGTCTGTCTCACAGTGGGTCCAGTGGGCCCCTGGACCCATTCTGTAGTTTTTTTCCCCAGTTCCAGAATGTATAATTGGTATAGACATACTGAGCAACTGGCAGAATCCCTACATTGGCTCTCTAACTCGTGCAGTGAGGGCTATTATGATGGGAAAGGCCAAGCGGAAGCCACTAGGACTTCCCCTACCTAGCAAAATAGTAAATCAGAAACAATACCGGTTTCCTGGAGGGATTGCAGAGATTACTGCCACTCTTAAGGACTTGAAGGATGCAGGGGTGGTGATTCCCACCACATCCCCATTCAGCTGTTCTATTTGGACTGTGCAGAAAGCAGATGGATCTTAGAGGATGACAGTGGATTATTGTAAGATCAACCAGGTGGTAACTCCGATTGCAGCTGCTGTTCCAGATGCGGTATCATTGCTTGAGCAAATCAATACATCCCCTGGTACCTGGTATGCAGCTATTGATCTGGCAGATGCTTTTTTCTCAATAGCTGTTAGTAAGGACCACCAGAAACAGTTTGCTTTCCTCTGGCAAGGTCAACAATATACTTTCAATGAACTACCTCAGGGGTATATCAACTCTCCAGCCCTATGTCATAATCTTGTCCACCGGGAACTTGATCGTTTCTCCCTCCCACGGGACATCACACTGGTCCATTATATTGATGATATCATGTTGATTGGGCCTAGTGAGCAAGAAGTAGCAACTACTCTAGACTTACTGGTAAGGCATTTGTGTGTCAGAGGATGGAAGATAAATCTAACAAAAATACAGGGGCCTTGCACCTTAGTGAAATTTCTAGGTGTCCAGTAGTGTGGGGCATGTCGAGATATCCCTTCTAAGGTGAAGCATAAGTTGCTGCATCTGGCCTCTCCAAAGACCAAAAAAAGAGGCACAACGCCTAGTTGGTCTCTGGATTTTGGCGACAACATATTCCTCATTTGGGTGTGCTACTCTGGCCCATTTATCAAGTGACCAGAAAAGCTGCTAATTTTGAGTAGGGACCTGAACACGAGAAGGCTCTATGACAGGTCCAGGCTGCTGTACAAGCTGCTCTGCCACTTGGGCCTTATGATCCAGCAGATCCAATGGTGCTGGAAGTGTCAGTGGCAAATAGAGATGCTATCTGGAGCCTTTGGCAGGCCCCTATAGGAGAATCACAATGCAGACCCTTAGGATTTTGGAGCAAAGCCTTGCCGTCTGCTGCATATAACTACTCTCCTTTTGAGAAACAGCTTTTGGCCTGCTACTGGGCCTTAGTAGAGACTGAATGCTTAACCATGGGCCACCAAGTTACCATGAGACCTGAGTTGCCTATCATGAGCTGGGTGTTGTCTGACCCATCAAGCCATAAAGTTGGGCATGCGCAGCAGCACTCTATTGTAAAATGGAAATGGTATATATGAGATAGGGCCGGAACAGGTCCTGAAGGCACAGGTAAGTTACGTGAAGAAGTGACCCAAATGCCCTTGGTCTCCACTCCTGCCACATTACCTTCTCTTTTCCAGACCAGAGCTGTGGCCTTTTGGGGAGTTCCTTACAGTGAATTGACTGAGGAAGAGAAAACTCGGGCCTGGTTTACAGATGGTTCAGCACGATATGCAGGTGCCACCCAAAAGTGGGCAGCTGCAGCACTACAGCCCCTTTCTGGGATGTCCTTGAAGGACAATGGTGAGGGGAAATCCTCCCAGTGGGCAGAACTTTGAGCAGTGCACCTGGTTGTTCATTTTACTTGGAAGGAAAACTGGCCAGAGGTGTGTTTGTATACTGACTCATGGGCTGTTGCTCATGGCTTGGCTGGATGGTCAGGGACTTGGAAAGACCATAATTGGAAAATTGGTGACAAAGAGGTCTGGGAAAAAAGTGTGTGGATAGGCCTTTCTGAGTGGGCTAAAAACCTGAACATATTTGTGTCCCATGTGAATATGCCCCAGACAGCAACTTCAGCAGAAGAAGGTTTTAATAAGCAAGTGGAATAGATGACCCATTCTGTGGATACCAGTCAGCATCTTTCCCCAGCAACTCCTGTCATTGCCCAATGGGCTCATGAACAAAGTGGTCATGGTGGTAGGGATGGAGGGTATGCATGGGCTCAGCAACATGGAATTCCACTCACCAAGGCTGACTTGGCTACAGCCACTGCTGAGTGCCCAATCTACCAGCAGCAGAGACCTACACTTAGCCCCCGATATGGCGCCATTCCCTGAGGTGACCAGCCAGCTACTTAGTGGCATGTTGATTACATTGGACCACTCCCTTCATGGAAGGGGCAGTGATTTAACTGGAATAGACACATACTCTGGATATGGGTTTGCTTTCCCTGCACACAATACTTCTGCCAAAACTACCATCTGTGGGCTTACAGAATGCCTTATCCATTGTCATGGTATTCCATATAGCATTGCTTCTGATCAAGGAACACACTTCACAGCAAATGGAATGTGGGAATGGGCACGTGCTCATGGAATTCTCTGGTCTTACCATGTTCCCCATCATCCAGAAGCAGCTGGATTGATAGAACGGTGGAATGGCCTTTTGAAAACTCAGTTATGGTGCCAACTACGTTGCAATACCCTGAAATGCTGGGGTAATGTTCTCCAGGAACCTGTATATACTCTGAATCAGCGTCTGCTGTATAGTGCTGTTTCTCGCATAGCCAGGATCCATGGGTCTAGGAACCAAGGGGTGGAAATGGGAGTGGTACCACTCACTATTACACCTAGTTATTCTCTAGGAAAATTTTTGCTTCCTGTCTCTGCGACCCTGAGCTCTGCTGATCTACAGGTTTTAGTTCCAAAATGGGGAGTGCTTCCACCAGGAGAACCAACAATGATTCCATTGAACTGGAATCTAAGACTGTCACCTGGTCATTTTGGGCTACTTATGCCACTGGATCAACAAGCCAAGAAGGGGATTACATTATTGTCTGGGGTGATTGACACTAACTATCAGGGGGAAGTAGGACTGCAACTACATAATAGAGGTAAAGAAGAGTTTTCTTGGAATATAGGAGATCCCCTAGGGCGTCTTTTAGTACTACCATGCCCTGTGATTAAAATCAATGGAAACCGCAACAACCCAATCCAGGCAAGACAACCAATGGCTCTGAAACTTCAGAAATGAAGGTTTGGGTCATCCCACCAGGCAGGGAACCACGGCCAGCTGAAGTGTTTGCTGAGGGTAAAGGGAACATGGAATGGGTAGTGGAAGAAGGTAGTGATAAATATGGGTGGTGGAAGAAGGTAGTGATAAATATGAACTTCGACCACATGATCACTTACAGAAATGAGGACTGTAATGCTGTTTTGTTCATGTTATACTATTTAAGTTGTAAGATAGCAAGTTTAAGAATGAATGTTACCCAAGGATTTGCACCCTGTTCTGGAGAGATTTAAAGTGTTTCCAGTTATATGCAGTACAGTTGAGTATTGATAGGTGAAAGAAAATGTGTGTTCTTTATTGTTTTTTTTTTATTTAGAAATTAGGTATAGTTTAAGGTGATGAGTATAGCTGCCAAGTTGACAAGGCGTGGACTATCATGGTCAGGTTCATGTCTCAACTTGGCCAAGTGGTGGTACCTGTTTGTCTGGTTGGGCAAGTGCTGGCTTGTCTGTTGCTATGGGGACATTTCATAGAATTGAATCATGACATTGTCAGCTGCATCCACAGCTGATTCCATTTGTAATCAGCCAAAGGGGAGTGTCTTCTGCAATGGATGATGCTTAATCTAATCACTGGAAGCCTTTTAAGGAGGATTCAGAAGAGACAGGCTTTCTTCCTGCTTCAGCTGGCGAGCCTCTCCTGTGGCGTTCATCCAGACCCTCCATCGGAATCGTCGACTTCACAGCCTGCCCTGCGGATTTGGACTCTGCATTCCCACAGTCACTTGAGACACTTTTATAAATTTGTATTTGCAAGTGTTCCTTGTTGATTCTGTTTCTCTGGAGAACCCTAATACAGAACCTGAAGGATTGTAGCAAGTCAGTACCAGAATGCAATAAGCTTTTAGAGGAGAAAGTATGGTCTTGGCAATGCCTTGATTTTTAATTCTAGTGAGTCTATTGAATCACAATTGTGAGTCAATAAATTACTGTTGTTAAGTCAATCTGTTGTGTGGTTTTGGTCATAGTTATCATGGTTATTGTAGATAACTTAGTTATTAAATTTAAGTTGGCATGAAACAAAAAAGATTATTACAGATTTGGGATGTTAAATTTAAGCTCCATGGTAACCACAAATGAAATATGGAAAATGTGTGTGCACTGAAGGAAATGAGGAATTTCAAAGGGTTCAGTACAAAAGATCCAGCAAATAAAAAGGAAAAGGCAGTAATGGAAGAATTGGGGAGCAAAAAAGGTATAGGACTTTGAAAAAAACTGAGTAAGATAGCAGAAGAAAGTCTGGCATTATCAGTATTTACTTTAAATGTAAATGAGTTAAGCTGTCAGTCAAAAGGCATATTTTGGAAGAATGGATGAAAAAACTTTAGCCCAACTATATCCTCTTTGGAGGGAACTCATAAATTTAAAGGTACAGTAGTTTTGAAGTGTGAGGGATGGAAAAAGTATTCAGTGTAAATAGTAATCTAAAGATAGTAGGGTGGCTTTACTAATATGAGCCAAAATAGACTTTAAATAAATAATTGTAAAAAACTATAAAAAAAGGGTCCTATATGTTGATACAAGAGTCAATTCATTAAAAAGACATAATGATTATAAGCATATGGACCTAACAGCAGAGTCCCAAAATATATGAGGCAAACTTAATTGATTGAAGGGAGAAATAGATAATTCAATCTAAATAATAGAAGACGTCCATACATCACTTTCAATAATATAGACAGAAGATCAGTAAGGTAATAGAACACTTGAACAATGCCAAGAGCCAGCTAGACCTTTCAGATATATGTAAAACACTTCATCCAACAGTAGCAGAATACACATTCTTCTCAAGCACACAAGAATCAGTCTCTAGGGTAGACCATATATTTATTACCTTATAACACACAAGTCTCAATAAATTTAAAGAGATCAAAAGCATGCAAAGTATCTTCTCCACTCACAGTGGAAGAAAGCTAGAATTCAATGACAGAGGGTAAACTGGAAAATTCATCATATGTGGAAATTAAACAATGCACTGGACCAATAGATCAAAGAAAAAATTAAGAAAAATCTTGAGTGAAAATGAGAACACAGCATATCAAAACGTAAGGGATGCAGGAAATGCAGTGCTCAGAGTGAAATTTATGGCTTTAAATGTTTACATTATAAAAGAAGATGGATTGTGGGTGGGCCACAGTGGCTCAGCAGGCAGAGTTCTTCCCTCCCATTCTGGAGACCTGGGCTCAATTCCCAGTGCCTCCCCAGGCAGACAATAAAAAATAAAAATAATAAGGGGAAAAAGAAGATGGATTGCAAATCACTAACCTAACCTTATTCCTGGGGGAGCTAGAAAAATAAGAGCAAATCATACACAAAGAGGAGGAGGAAATAGTAAAGATTCGAGCAGAGATAAATAAAATAGGGAATAGAAAAACAATAGAGAGACTCATGAAAACCAAAAGCTAGTTCTTTGAAAAGATCAATAAAATTGGCAAACCTTTAGCTAGACCGAAAAAAAAAGAGGACACCAATAACAAAAACTTGAAATGAAAGGGGGGATATTGCTATTGACCTTATAGAAATAAAAATGATTACAAGATGCTGTTTTAGTTTGCTAGTTGCCAGAATGCAGTATACCAGAAATGGAACAGCTTTTTAAAAGGGAATTTAATAAGTTGCAAGTTAACAGTTTTTAGGCTGTGGAAATGTCCCAATTAAAGCAAAATTATACAAATGTCCAATCTAAGGCACCCAGGGAAAGATACTGTGACTCAAGGCTGATGAAGTTCAGGGTTTCTCTCTCATCTGGAAAGGCACATGTCAAACATGGTGTCATCTGTTAGCTTCCTCTCCAACTTCCTGGGCAGTGTTTTCCTTCTTCATCTCCAAAAGTCACTGGCTGGTAGACTCTCTGCTTCTTGGTTCTGTGGCGTTCCCTGTTGTGGCTTCCTCGTGGCTCTGTTGTTCTTCTCTGCTCTCACCGAATCTCTTCATTTTCCAAAGTGTTTCCTCTTTTATAGGATCCTAGTAAACTAATCAAGACCCACCCAAATGGGTGGAAACACGTGTCCACCTAAACTAGTTTAACAACCACTCTTGATTGAGTCACATCTCCAGGGAGATGATCTAATTACAGTTTAAAACATATAGTACTGAATAGGGATTAGAAGAAACGGCTACCTTTACAAAATGGAATTAGGATTAAAACCTGGCTTTTCTAGGGTACATACATCCTTTCAAACCGGCACAGATGCCATTATGAACACTTGTATAGCAAACAAATTAGATAACCTAGAGAGAATGAACAAATTCTTAGAAACACACAAACTACCTAAAATGACTCAAAAGGAAATAGATCTCAACAGACCACTATCGTATAAAGAGTTTGAGTTGGTAATTAAAAAGCTCCAAACAAAGAAAAGTCCAGGACCAGATAGCTTCACTGGTGAATTTTACCAAACATTCAAAGAAGAATTAACATCAGTGTTTCTCAAATGCTTCCAAAAAATTGAAGGAGTGAAGACTTCTAATAACAAGCTTGTTGGAGATATAAGAAAAGAAAATTACTGATCAACATCCTTATGAATGTATAAGCAGAAATCCTCAATGAAGTAATTAGCAAACTGAATCTAACAAAACATCAAAAAAGATTATATACCATGATCAAGTGGGATTTATCTCAGGAATACAAGGTTGTCCAACATAAGAAAATCAATCAATATAATGCATGAAGAGAATGAAAGAAAAACCTACATGGTCATTTCAATTGATGCTGAAAAGGCATTTGATGAAATCTAGCACCCTTTCTTTATAAAACCACTCAGAAAAACAGGAATATAAGGAATATTTCTCAAGATGGTAAAAAGCATATATATAAAAACTAGAGCTAACATTGTTCTCAAAGGTGAAAGTTTGAATGCTTTCCCTCTAAGAACAGGAACAAGACAAGGATGCCTGCTGTCACCATTGCTAGTCAACATTGTTCTTTGAATGTTGCTGGAATGTCCTGGAATGTTGCTGGCTAGAGCAATTAGGTAAGAAAAAGGAATAAAGGCATCCAAATTGGACAGGAAGAAAAACTATCCCTATTCACACATGACATAATCCTATATAGAGAAAACACTGAAGAACATACAAGGAAACTACTAGAGCTAATAAGTGAATTTAGCAAAGTGGTAATGTGCAACATCAACACACAAAAATCAGTGGTGCTTCTATACACCAGCAATCTGAAGAGGAAGTCAAGAAAACAATCCATTTACTGTTGCAGTAAAAGACTAAAATATCTAGAAACAAATTTAACCCAAGATGTGTACATAGAAAATTAAAAGTCAATACTAAAAGAAATTAAGGAAGTTCTAAATAAATGGAAAGATATTTTCTGCTCAAGGATTGGAAGACAATATTGTTAAGATAGCAATACTAATTAAAGTGATTTACAGATTTAACACAATCCCAACTTAAATTCCAACAGCTTTCTTCACAGATATGGGAAACCTGACCATTGAGTTCATGTGGATGGGCAAGGGATCCTAAAAAACCAAAGCCATTTTGACAAAGAGAAACAAATTGAGGATACTTCCCAATTTCAAAACTTATTCTAAAGCTACAGTAATCAAAACAGTATAGTACTTGCACAAGGATAGACAAATAGACCAATGGAATAGAATAGAGAATTCAGAAATAAACCCACGCATCTATGGCCAATTGATTTTTTAAAAACTTTTTTTAAAAAATATTTTTATTATAAACAATGAACAGACATACAAACATTCTTGACATACAGACATTGTTGACCTGGTTACAATCAGTGCTCATAGTATCATCATATAATTGTGTATTCATTACCATGATCATTTTTTTGAACATTTGCATTTCTCCAGCAAAAGAAAAAAAAGGAAAAAATCATACACGCCATACCCCTTACCACTCCCTTTCATTAACCACTAGTATTTCAGTCTATTCCATTTATTTTAACCTTTGTTCCCCCTATTATTTGTTTATTTTTATCCATATTTTTTCCTCATCGTCCATACCATAGATAAAAGGAGCATCAGACACAAGGTTTTCACAGTCACACAGTCACATTGTGAAAGCTATATCATTGTACAGTCATCTTCAAGACACATAGCTACTGAAACACAGCCCTACATTTTTGGGCACTTCCCTCTAGCCACTCTAATACACCATAAACAAAAAAGGGGTAGAAACATTTTTTATCATGAAACATAACTTATATACAAAAAGTAAAAGATAATAAAAAGGAGCAATGATTTTCAGAGTACATTTTAACAAGTAGTTACAGAACATATTTCAAAGTTTGGTATGGTTACCATTGCATAACTTCACATTTTACCATGTAGCTCCTTCAAAAAACTGGAGCCCAAAGGAAGTATCAATATAGAGTTTCAGCAGTCATACACATTTGCTAAATCCTATCTTTATTACAACTCTCCCTTCTCCTTTGATCCTACTCCAAACCTATAGGGGTCTTTGGGATATGCTTATTCTAACTTTTTCATGTTGAAAAGGGGTATCGATGATATATAATAGAGGAATGGAATTAGTTGATATTCTTGGAGAGGCTGGTCTCTCTGGGTTTCAGGATTTACCTGTCCTAGGAACTTCTCTGAAGGTTACAAGTTTCAGGGAAGTAAACTTAGGGCATGAAACTTTTGTAGCGTCTCAGAGCCCTTGATGTTCTTTAGGGTTACCAGGAATGATGTTGGTTGGTGTGCTGGTTTGAAAGGATGTATGTCCCCTAGAAAAGCCATGTTTTTATCCTAATCCCATTTTGTAAAGGCAGCCATTTCTTCTAATCCCTATTCAGCATTGCATGTTTGAAACTGTAATTAGATCATATCCCCGGAGATGCGATGTAATCAAGCGTGGTTGTTAAACTGGATTAGGTGACGACATGTCTCCACCAATTTGGGTGGGTCTTGATAAGTTTCTGGAGTCCTATAAAAGAGGAAACAGTTTAGAGAATGATAGTGATTCAGAGCAGAGCAGAACGACATAGCCACGAGAGGCAGAGTCCACCAGCCAGTGACCTTTGGAGATGAAGAAGAAAAATGCCTCCTGAGGAGCTTCATGAAACAGGAAGCCAGGAGAAGCTATCAGATGATGCCATGTTCGCCATGTGACCTTCCACTTGAGAGAGAAACCCTGAACTTCATCGGCCTTCTTGAAGCGAGGTATCTTTTCCTGGATGCCTTAGGTTGAACATTTCTATAGACTTGTTTTAATTGGGACATTTTCTTGGCCTTAGAACTATAAACTAGTAACTTATTAAATTCCCCTTTTTAAAATCCATTCTGTTTCTGGTATATTGCATTCTGGCAGCTAGCAAACTAGAACAGTTGGGATTTGGCAAACCATGGTAATTAGCAATATCTAGTTGAAGCTTGCAGAAGAGTAGCCTCTAGAGTAGCCTTCACTGATACCTTATTTTGTTACATTTCTTTTCCCCCTTTTGGTCTAGAATGCATTATTGATTCCTTGGTGTGAGGGTCAGGCTCATCCCTGGGAATCCTGTTTCATGCTTTCTGGTAGATTTTCACACCTGACTGTTCTGTCTCATGTAAAGAGGAGGGTAATAATTTTCCTTGTAGAGTCAGGCTTAGAGGCCACAACTGAACAACAGGAGAGGTTTCTTGGAAGCAACTCTTAAGCATGACTATAGAATTACTCATCCTTAGCGTCTCCACTACAGAAATGAGTTTTATCAGGCAATCCTTAAAATCAAGGGCTTGGCCTATTTTTGGGGAGTCCCTAATGTTTGAGTGAGTACCAGGGGTTTCCCTGATGGGTAAATTTAATAGTTCCATGTTTTTCTCCAGTCCCACAAGGGACTCTACCAATACTTTTAAATTATCAGCCCACCATAATTTGGGACTTATCAGGGTACTACTTTAAGCCATACAGAATTACAAGGCCTTGTTCCTGTTCTGGGTGCCATGTGTTCAGGTTGTTAAAACGAACTATCTAGGCAAGTTGATTTAGATAGTATGTTACATTAAATTAGGTTCTAGACACAATAAACATCTCTGCCTTTTGGTCTCATTCATTAGGTGAACCTCTACATACACTATCAGCTTTTGCCCTAATTTACCTTAGTCCCAACCAGATCGGCTTTGTTCTTATCTCTAATTGAAACCTGATCTCTTTTTCGGTTACTTTAGAAATTGGTATATGTAGTGATGCTGACTTTCAGAACTGCAGAATTCCAGCTCTCAGTATAAAGTGTCACAGACATATCCAACATTCCAGGGAAATACCAGCTTATACACATACAGCACAGCATCTCAGATTCTAAAAATACATTTACCACTCTGGACGAAGTGTGGCTGCTATAAGAGCTTACTATCCAGATTCCAGTTTTCTTATGAGTATCTTCTGAAAAAGACCATACTATATTTGTTCTTTTGTGTCTGGCTTATTTTGCACAACACAGTGCCCCAAGGTTCATCCACTTCATTGTGTACCTCACGGTTTCATTTCTTTTTGTAGTTGCACAATAGTCCATCATATGTATACATCACAGTTTGCCATCCTGCTTCTCAGTCATTATGTCCTTTGGCTACCTCCATTTATTGGACATCATGGATAATGTCCATAATAAACAATCTGTGTCTCACAATGTCCTCATGGAACTGTACAATCATCAGCCCTCTCAATTCTAGACAGTTTTCATTGCTCCAGAGAGACAAAGAAGCAATAAACATGGCCTCATCAATGTCAAATCTAAACCTCCCCCATCTCTTCTTTCCCCCTACAATTATTAACCCCTGATATTATTGTGGTATTTTTGATGTCTTCCTGTTAACTGTGGATCATAACATGCAATGTTAGTTTTCCTCCTATACCCCTCTATTATTGACTCTTAGTCAAGATTGCGCCTTTGACGTAATTCATGCAAGAACTTATTTATAATTGTAGAGTTAATTGATGGAATACACAACTCTATACATGTCCTTTCAAACATAGTCACCTTCAATATGGCATGTTAATTACCCGACTAATAAACTGCCCTCACCTCTATCTTTTCCCTTATATTCAAGTTCAATCTCATTGGGTAACCATTTACCTATCTCTGTGGGCATCTACAAGATCTATCTCTGTGTATCTCGAAAGTCCCCCATAATCTACATTTTACACCTCTGAGTTTACCTTTATTAGAGTCATAATCGTGAGATAATACAGTATCCTTCTGTGTCTGCCTTACTTCACTTAGCATTATGTCCTCAAGATTCATCCATGTGGTTATATGCTTCCGAACCTCATTTTGTCTTATTGCTGCATAATAGTTCATCATATATCTCTTCATGTCACAATGTTTAGCTCTTCTGGATATATACCAAGTATTGGAATTGCCAGTGACCTGATAATTTGGTTTTCTGAGGAACCTCCAAACTTTCTTCCCCAGTGGCTGTACCATTATACATTCCCACCAGCAGTGAATGAGTGTTCCAGTTTCTCCACATCTTCTCCAACATTTGTAGTTTTCTGTTTAATAGTGGCCATTCTTACAGGTGTGAGCTGATATCTTATTGTGTCTTGATTTGCATTTCCCTTTTAGCTAATGAAGATGAGAGTCTTTTCATGTGCTTTTAGCCACGTGCATTTTCCTTTGCTCATTTTATAATTGGGTTGTTTGTTCTTTTCTTGTTGCGCTATATAATTTCTTTATGTACACTGGATATCAAACCTTTATCTGATATGTGGTTTCCAAATATTTTCTTACTTTGAGTCAGTTGCCTCTTCACTTTTTCCACAAAGTCTTTTGAGGCACAGAAGCTTTTGATTTTTGAGTTCTCATTGTCTATTTTTTCTTTCGTTTCTTGTGCTCTAGTTGTAAAGTTTAAGAAGCTTCCTCCTATTACTAAATCTTAAAGATGTTTCTCCATATTTTCTTCTAGAAGTTTTATGGTACTGGCTTTTATAATTTTTAAAATTTATTTATATATTTTTGCATGGGCAGGCACTGGGAATCAAACCCAGGTCTCCAGCATGGCAGGCAAGAACTCTGCCTGCTGAGCCACTGTGGCCCGCCCTTTTTAATAAATTTTTTTTTTTTGGTACCAGCTCTTTATATTTGATTCATTTCAAATTAATTTTTGTATAGGGTGTACGATGTGAGGCTTCTTTCATTCTTTTGGCTATTGATATCCAGCTCTCCCATGCCTGTTTATTGAAAAGACTATTCTGTCCCAGTTCAGTGAATTTGGGTGCCTTGTCAAAGATTAGTTGACCATAGATTTGCAGGTCTGTCTTTGCATTCTTGATTCAGTTATATTGGTCAGTACTTCTGTCTTTATGCCAGTACCATGCTGTTTTGAACCCTGTGGCTTTATAATAAGTTTTAAAGCCAGGAAGTGTTAGTTCTCCCACTTCACTCTTCTTTTTTTTTTTTTTAGGATATCTAGCTATTCAAGGTCTCTCTCCCTTCCAAATAAATTTGACAACAAGCTTTTCCAGGTCTTCGAAGTAGGTTGTCAGAATTTTGTTTGGTATTGCATTGAATCTGTAGATCAATTTGGGTAGAACTGACATCTTAACAACATTCTACCCTCCTATCCATGAATATGGAAAGCCTTTCCATCTATTTATATCTTCTTTGATTTCTTTTAGCAATGCTTTATAGTTTACTGTGTACAGGTCCCTAACATCTCTGCTTAAATGTTGTATAGTTAGGGTTCTCTAGAGAAACAGAACCAACAGGGAACATTTGCAAATATAAAATTTATAAAAGTGTCTCATGTGACCGTGGGAATGCAGAGTTCAAAATCCACAGGGCAGGCTTGAAAGCCAATGATTCCGATGGAGGGTCTGGACGAACTCCAAGGAGAGGCTCACCAGCCGAAGCAGGAAGAAGAGAGCCTGTCTCTTCTGAATCCACCTTAAAAGGCTTCCAGTGATTAGACTGAGCATCACTCATTGCAGAAGATACTCCCCTTGGCTGATTACAAATGGAATCAGCTGTGGATGCAGCTGACGTGATCATGATTTAATCAATGAAATGTCCTCATTGCAGCAGACAGGCCAGCACTTGCCCAACCAGACAAACAGGTACCACCACTTGGCCAAGTTGACACATGAACCTGACCATGGCAAATGTATTTCTGGATATTTGATTCTTCTAATTTCTCTTTTAAATGGAATTCTTTCCTTAATTGTCTCCTCATGTAATTGTATATAGAAATATTACTAATTTTTGTACATTAATTGTGCATCCTGGCACTTTGCTGAATTTGTTTTTTAGTTCAAGGAGCTTGCTGTAGATTTCTCAGGATTTTCTAAGTATAGGATCATGTCATCTGTAAATAATGAAAGTTTACTTCTTCCTTTCCTATTTGGATGACTTTTACTCCTTCCTCCTGCCTGATCACTCTAGCTAGAACTTTTAGTACAATGTTAAATAGTGGCGACAGTGGGCATCCTTGTCCTGATCTTAAAGGGAATGCTTTCAGTCTCTCACCATTGAATATGATGCAGGGTATTTTTTTTTATATGTCCTTTATGATATTCAGTAAGTTTACTTCAATTCCTACCTTTTGAAGTTTTTTTTTTTTAATCAGGAAAGGATGCTGAATTTTGTTGAATGCTTTTTCAGTCTCAATTGATAGGATAATGTGGTTTTTCCCTTTTGATTTGTTGATGTGCTGTTCCCTTTTGATTTGTTGATCAATACATTGATTGATTTTCTTATAACCACTCCTTGCATTCCTGGTCTAAACCCCAATTGGTGGTGATATATAATTCTTTTAACAATTCATTGGACTTGTTACAATTGTCAAATTTTTGTTGTTGACAATTTTTGCATCTATGTTCATTAGGGAGATTGGTTTGTAATTTTCCTTTCTTAGAGCGTCTTTATCCAGTTTTGATATTAGAGTAATGTTAGCTTTATAAAATGAGTTAGGTCACATTCCTTTTTCCTCATTTTTTTGGGCGAGTTTGAGGAGGATTGGTGTTAGTTCTTTTTAGAATGTTTGGTAAAATTCCCCTATGAAGTCACTTGGCTCTGGAATTTTCCTTGTAAGAAGATTTTTGATGACTGATTGAATATGTTTATTAATAATTGGTTTGTTGAGATCTTCCATTTCCTCTTGAGTCAATTTAGGTAGTTCGTGGTTTCTAGGAATTTGTTCATTTTATCTAAGTTGTCTAATATGTTATTTTATTATTCATTTGTAGGAATACCTTGAATATTCTGGATAAAATATTTTATTAGTTGTATATATGGCAAAGATATTTTCCTGCTCTTATGGATTCAATTTCTCTCTCTTAATGGTGATTAGAAAAATTATGTAAGAGAAATAGAAAAGTTTCTTCCTGAGATCAATCAGCAACAACAAAATAACACTGATAAACCATTCTCAGTTTAAATGGGATTAGTTCCTCAGTTCCAAGGTTTATAATCACCTAAATATTAAAAAAAGAAAAAATTTCTGTAAAACATGATCTTTGTAAAAATATGTTAAACCTTCTCTGTTCTCTTACGCTGTGTTCCAGTTTTGGATAATAGCCACCAGTAAATTACGAACAGATGTGAGACTTGGACACCTCACTTAAAATTTAGAGCATTGGTTTCTTCTAAACAGTTGGGAAAATTCTTAGCTTACCTACCTTGAAGGTTTGTTGAAATGCTGTGTCTGTGCTAGTTAATGCCACGTTAGAAGGTGATTATTCGCTTTTTAAGCTCTTCCTACCCTGGTTTCATAGTAAGATACCTGACTGTATCACTTACTGTGTGATATAGGGCAAGTTAACTTAATGACACTGCATTAACTTCCTTACTAATAAAAATGGAGTAATATTTCAATTCCACAACTGTGTTGTTATATATCAAATAGCCATTTGTCTTGATAGAACAATTGAAAGGATTTGTAAACCTAAGGACTAAGCAGAATTTGTAAGCCTAAGGACTAAGCATGTGATTTAGTTTTCCTAATTGGTCAGATCAAGGGAGAAAGGGTGATTAGGATGTAGAGTTCTGAATAAAATTATAGTGTCACCTCAAAGAGACAGCCATTCACCCCTGGTTAGACATTCTTCCTGAAGTATTTCATGGGGGATCATGAGCCTGACCTCGGTTTAACAATTGGTTCAAGTCCCTTAGGAAACTCTTATCTAGTTCTTCAGGTAAATTAAGTCCTTCAACTTTTTCTTTGTTTTAAAAGTTGTTTTAGCTATTCTGGATCCCTTGCGTTTCTGTATGAATATCAAGATCAGTTTGTCAATTTCTGCAGAACAGCTAGCTGGGATTTTTATAGAGATTATATTGAATCTGTAAATCAATTTGGGGAGTATGTCCAGCTTAACAATATTAAGCCTTCCAATCCATGAATGTGGGATGTCTTTCCATTTATTTTGATCTTTTAAAATTTCTTTGAGCAGTGCTCTGTAGTTTTCAGTGTACAAGTTTACACTTCTTTTGTTAAATTTGTTTCTATATATTCTATTAATTTTTACATTCTTAGTTTCATTCTTGGATTTTTCTTTGTTAGTGTATAGAAATATGATTGATTTTTGTATGTTGATCTTACCTTCTGTGACCTTGCTAATTTGTTTTTTAGTTCTATTAGGTTTTTTTTAAATGTATTCCAAGGAATTTGTTTTTAATGAATTCCTTGGAAGTGCCTACGTGCCATCTGGGAATGCCAGAATTTCTATTCTGGGTGCCCTCCCTTTATAAATCTCATATTTACAGATCTTTCCTGTTGGTTCGGTTTCTCTAGAGAACCCTGACTAACACAGCATACTTTCCCATTTCTCATTAAAATTTCTTTGCATGATGGCAGTTAGATTTTTACAAAAAATAGGAAGAGCAGTTGTCTCTCAGTAGCATCTATGAAGAAAAGTAAAGCAGCATAAGGAGATAGAGGGTGGTGGAGTCTATTATTTTAAGCTGAAGATGTCAGTGAAGGCTTCTCTTAGTAGGTGACTTTTGAGTACAGTCCCTGATGAAGACAAGGAGAACATTTCAGGCAGAAGAAATAATAAATACAAATTATCTGAGGTTTGAGAATAGTTGGTGTTTTTCAGGAATAGTAAAGGTTGGGCCACTGTGGCTAGAGTGAATAAATAAGAGTGGGGAGATTTATTAGATGAAGTAGCCAGATGCCAGAATATGCAAGACATTGTAAGCCAGGGCAAGGACTTCAGTATTTTACTGACTATAGAGGATCACTTATGTCTGCTTTGTGCAGAATATACAAGAGAGGGATTATATTAGGGTTCTTTAGAGAAACAGAGCCAACAGGAGATATCTGTAATACGAGATTTATAAAAGTGTCTCACACAGCCGTGGGGACACAAGAGTCCAAAATCTGTAGTGAAGGCTGCGAGCTGGCAGCCCCAGTGAAGGTCCTCAACAAACTCCATCGGACAGGCTGGCTGATTGAAGTTGAAGAGTGATTCTTTTTTCTGAATTCACCTTAAAAGCCTTCAGGTGTTTTGATTAAGTGTCTTTCATTGCAGAAGACACTACTCTTAGCCGACTGCAGATGTAATCAGACATGGATGCAACAAAAATGCTAATGATTTAAGTTCACAAAATGCCCTCACAGCAACAGATAGGCCAGTGCTTTCTTGACCAGAAAACTGGGGACTATCACCTTGCCAAGATGACACATGAATCTAACCACCATAGGGGCAAGGATAGGAGAAGGAAGTCCGGCTAAGACACTTTTGCATTCAACCAGGAGAAAACTTATAATAGCTTGGATGAGACTGGCTGTGGAAGATGTAGTGAGATATGGTCACATTTAATGTATATTTTGAAGTTAGAGATGACAGAATATGCTACTGGATTACATAATGTATATTATGAAATGAAAAAAGAGGTCAAAGATGACTCCATGGCTTTTTGGTTGAACAGATTGAATGGTGTGCCAATTACTGAGATGGGGGTAGAATAAAATAATACTTATAAGGCTTATATTCTGTTGCCAGGCACAAAGTCAGAGCTCAGTAAATAACAGACTTAAAAGACATCTGAACTATACCCTACACACCCAACACTAGTTTATGTTACCATGGTGAGTTCATTGGCTTTTCCCAGCCTGACTTTCGAACTGTACCTGTAAGCTACCTTCTGGAGGATGGGAACAGGGTTAGGAATGTATAGAAAAGTTTTCTACCACAGCAAAGAGGTTTGTCATTGTTTTTTTGTTTTTTTTCACTTTTACCTTTGTTTTATTGCCACAATTTGAAATTTTCTTTTTAAAAAATTTTTTTTTTATTGGGTAATACAACACATATACAAAGCAAAGAAATAAAAAAGCAGTAGTTTTCAAAACACTCTTCAAAAAATAGTTACAGGATAGATCCCAAAGTTTGTCACTGGCTGCCATACAGTCCTCTCGTATTTTTCCTTCTAGCTGCTCCAGAATATAGGAGGCTAAAGGGCTTAAATACTTTTTTATCATCACATTCGACTTTTTTTTCCTTCTTTTTTTTGTGAACAATAACATATATACAAAAAAACTATAAATTTCAAAGCACAGCACCACAATTAGTTGTAGAACATATTTCAGACTTTGACATGGATTACGGTTTCACAGTTTTAGGTTTTTACTTCTATCTGCTCTGAAATACTGGAGACTAAAAGAGATATCAATTTAATGATTCAGCATTCATGTTCATTTGTTAAGTCCTATCTTCAATGTATAATTCCACCATCACCTTTGATCTTTCCATACCTCTCATTGGGATTCTTTGGGTTATGGCAATTCTGAATTTTTGATATTGGAAGGGTCTGTCACTAATATGGGGTAGGGAGATGGAACTATCTGATGTTCTGGAGAGGCTGGGCTAGGTTTCCGGGGTCCCATCTGTAGGTTGTAGGTTCCTGGCAAGTTACTCTAGTCCCTAGAACACTTGTGGAATCTTATAAATTACCTTAGGTGTTCTTTAGGATTGGCTGGAATGGTCCTGGTTGGAGGTTGGCAGGTTATGATAGGTAGTAAGGTCTACCTGAAGCTTGTGTAAGAGCAACCTCTAGAGTAGCCTCTTGACTCTATTTGAACTCTCTCTGTCACTGATACTTTATTAATTACACTTCTTTTCCCCCATTTGGTCAGGATGTAATTGTTGATCCCACGGTGCCAGGTCTGGATTCATCCCTGGGAGTCCTCTCCCACGTCGCCAGGGAGACTTTCACCCCTGGATGTCAGGTCCCATGTAGAGGCGGGGGGAGGGCAATGATTTCAGTTGCAGAGTTGGACTTAGAGAGACTAAGGCCGCATCTGAGCAACAACAGAGGTCACCTAGAAGTAACTCTTAGAATGCCTATAAGTAGTCTGAGCTTCTATGCTACCTACATAAGCTTCACAAGAGTAAGCCTCATGATTGAGGTCATGACCTATTGATTTGGGTATCACTAAATTTTGACACGATGTCAGGGGATACCCTGATGGTAAGGTTTAGTAGTTCCATAGTCTTTCTCCCCTCCTGCAGGGGGCTTTGCCAATACTTTTTGATTATCTGGTTAATATACTCTAGGATGTTTCCCGGCATTACAATAATCTATACAGGATTAAAGGACCTCTTTCTCATTGTGTTCTCTGTGTTTCAGTTGTTTAAATGAGCTATACAGATAGGTTGAATTAGATTATGCACTACAGAAAGTTTCAGTTCCAGATCAAATAAACCTTTCTTCCATTGGTCTTCAAAGAGTATGTGTGGTTCTAAAATATAGACACTGTCTTCCTTACCCCTACATTCTAAATTATTTTAATCCCAACCTGTTTGGCTTCATTCTTATCTCTAAATATCAGGTTATAAAACAGCCTCTCAAAATCCAGAAATAATAATCACCACTCCAGGCAATGTGTTTGCTCTAGAAGCTTACAATTGTTTTCTTATAAGCATTTTCTAAAGGTGACCATACCATTGTTGTTTTTTGTTTCTGGCTTATTTTGTCTCACCAAATGTCCCACATGTTCATTCACATCATTGCATGCCTCGTGGCATTGTTCCTTTTTGTAGTAGCATAGCCTTCATTCATAAGTATACACCATCATTTACCATTCTGCTTCTCTGTTAGTGCATCCTTCAGCCACCTGCATTCATCAGGCATCATGTAGCGGGCCCAAAGTCCACAATCCATCAACATTCTCAATTTTAGATAATTTAATTGTTCCCCAGAGACAGAAAATCAATAAACGCACCCTCACCAAATAGGAGATCTAAACATCCTCTTAACTCTTGTCCCTCACCCCATTATTTACCTCTGCTGTTGCTGTGATAGTGCTGATGGTTTCCTTTTGACATAGCTCATAGCATGCAATGGCAGATTTCACCCGTACCCTGGACTTAAACACTCTTTATACAAGAATCATATCTTTGATGTAATTCTTACAAGAACTCATTCATATTTCTAGTATGAGTCAGTGGGACACGTAGGTCTATACAACCCCTTTCAATCTATTCATCTTCAATATGGTAATATTACTTCTAGACCCACTAGAGAATCATCTTCGCTCCTATCTATTCCCTTACATTGGAGTTCCACCTCATTAGTTAACGGTTCACCCATCTCTAGCTTCTGTGTATCTCTAAGTTCCCTGTACTCTGTATTATATTTCTCTGATTATACCTTTATGCTGGTCATAAAAGTGGAATCATACAGTATCTGTCCTTTTGTGTCTGGCTAATTTCACTCAGCATTATGTCCTCAAGGCTCATCCATCTTGTCATGTGCTTCAGGACTTCATTTTGTCTTTCTGCTGCATAATATTCCATTGTATGTATATACTGCATTTTGTTGATCCACTTGTCTGCTGATGGGCATTTGGTTTGTTCCCATCTTTTGGCAATTTTGAATGATGCTGCTGTAAACATCGGAGTGCAAATGTCTGTGTCCTTGCTTTCAGTTCTTCTCTCTATATATATATCAGGTAGTGCTATTACTAGGTCATAGGCCAGCTTGATATTTAGTTTCCTAAAGAACTGCCAAACAGTCTTCCATGGTGTCTGCACCATTTTACATTCCCACCTGCAGTGCATAGGTGTCCCAGTTTCTGCACATCCTCTCCAGCATATTTGGTTTCCTGATTGTTTAATAGTAGCCATTCTTATAGGTGTGAGATGGTATCTCATTGTAGTCTTGATCTGCATTTCCCTTATAGCCAGTGAAAATGAGCATCTCTTCATGTGCTTTTGAGCCATCTGTATTTGTTCTTCAAAAGAATGTCTATTCATATCTTTAGCCCATTTTATAAATGGATTGTTTGTTTTTTTGTTGTTGAGTTGTATGATTTCTTTGTATATACAGGAAATCAAACCTTTTTCTGATATGTGATTTCCAAATATTTTCTCCCATCGAGTTGGCTGCCTCTTCACCTTTTTGACAAAGTCTTTTGAGGTGCAGAAGCATTTGATTTTGAGGAGTTCCCATTTATCTATTTTTTTCTTCTGTTGCTTGTGCTTTGGGTGTAAAGTTAGGAAGCTACCTCCTATTACTAGGTCTTGAAGGTGTTTCCCTTCATTTTTCTTCTAGAAGCTTTATGGTACTAGTTCTTATATTTAGTTATTTGATCCACTTTGAGTTAATTTTTGTGTTGGGTATAAGATAGGGGTCCTTTTTCATTCTCTTGGCTATTGATATCCAGTTCTTCCATGCCCAGTTATTGAAAAGACCATTTTGTCCCAGCTCAGAGGTTTTGGAGGCCTTGTCAGAAATCAGTTAACTATAGATTTAGTGGTCAAGTTGATTCCATTGGTCAATGCTTCTGTCTTTGTGCCAGTACCATGCTGTCTTGAATGCTGTGGCTTTATAATAGGTTTTAAAGGCAGGGAGTGTTAATCCTCCCACTTCATTCTTCTTTTTTAGGATGCTTTTAGCTATCTGAGGTCTCTTTCCTTCCCTTCCAGATGAATTTGGTAATTAGCTTTTCCAAATCTTCAAAGTAGATTGTTGGAATTTTGATTGGTACTGTGTTGAATCTGTAGATCAATTTGCGGTGAATTGACATCGTAACGATATTTAGCCTTCCTGTGCATGAACAGGGAATGTCTTTCCACCTATTTAGATCTCCTTTGATTTCTTTTAGCAATATTATATAGTTTTCTATGTACAAGTCCTTTATGTACCTAGTAGTTAAGTTCATTCCTAAGTATTTGGTTCTTTTAGTTGCTATTTTGAATGGAATTTTTTCCTTAACTGACTCCTCAGCTAGCTCATTTCTTGGGTATAGAAGTGTTACTGATTTTTGCACATTAATTTTATGTCCTGCCACCTTGCTGAATTTGTTTATTAGCTCAAGTAACTTTGCTGTAGATTTCTCAGGATATTCCAAGCATAGTATCATATCATCTGCAAATAATGAGTTTTACTTCTTCCCTTCCAGCTTTGATGCCTTTTATTTCTTTGTCCTGCCTGACTACTCTAGCTAAAACTTCTAGCACAATGTTGAGTAACAGTGGTGACAGTGGGCATTCTTGTCTCATACCTGATCTTAGCGGGAAGGCTTTCAGTCTCTCTCCATTGAGTATGATGCTGGCTATCAGTTTTTCATATATTCCCTTTATCATATTGAAGTAATTACCTTTGATTCCTATCTTTTGGAGTGTTTTTATCAGAAAAGAATGCTGAATTTGTCAAATACTTTTTCAGCATCAATTGAGATGATCATGTGATTTTTCCGTTTTTATTTGTTAATGTGCTGTATTACATTAATTGATTTTCTTGTGTTGAACCATCCTTGCATCCCTGGTATAAACCCTACTTGGTCATGGTGTATAAATCTTTTAATGTGTTGTTGGATTTGATTTGCTAATATTTTATTGGGAATTTTTGCATATATGTTCGTTAGGGAGATTGGCATTTAGTTTTCCTTTCGTATAGTATGTTTACTCGGTTTTGGTATTAAAATATTAGCTTCATAAAATGAATTAGGTAGAGTTCCTTTTTCGTCAGTTTTTTGGAAAAGTTTGAGCAGGATTGGTGTTAGTTCTTTCTGGAATGTTTGATAAAATTCCCCTCTGGCCCTGGGCTTTTCTTTGTAGGAATATTATTGATGAATGAAATTCTTTCCTCTTGATTAGTTTGTTGAGATCTTCTATTTCTTCCTGAGTCAGTGTAGCTTATTTATGTGTCTCCAGGAATTTATCCATTTCCTCTAAGTTGTCTAATTTGTTGGTGTATGGTTGTTCAGAGTATCCTCTTATGATTTATTTCTTCAGGGTCTGTGGTAACGCACCCCTTCTCGTTTCTGATTTTGTTTATTTGCAACCCTTCTCTTTTCTTTGTCAGTCTTGCTAGTGGCCCATCCATTTTATTGATTTTCTCAAAGAACCAACTTTTAGTTTTATTGATTCTTTCTATTGTTCTTTTGTTCTCTCATTCATTTATCTCTGCTTTAATCTTTATTATTTCTCTTCTTCTATTTGCTTTGGGGTTAGTTTGCTGTTCTTTCTCAGTTTCCTCCAGTTTGCTGTTAAGCCCTTGAGTTTTGCTCTTTCTTGTTTTTAATATAGGCGTTTAGGGCAATAAATTTCCCTCTCAGCACACCCTCTGCTGCATCCCATAAGTTCTGATAAGTTGGATTCTCATTTTCATTCATCTCCAGATAGCTGCAGATTTCTCTAGCAATTTCTTTTTTGACCTTCTGGTTGTTTAAGAGTGTGTTATTTAATCTTCATAGATTTGTGAATGTTCTCATTTTTTGGTGGTTATTGAGATCCAGCTTCATCCCATTGTGATCAGAGAAAGTGCTTTGAATAATTTCAGTATTTTTAAATGTATAAAGACGTGTTTTGTGTCGCAGCATATGATCTATCCTGGAGAATGTTCCATGAGCACTAGAGAAGAATGTATAACCTTGTGCTTTGGGGTGCAATGACCTTTATTTGTCTGTTAGGTCTAATTCATTTATCTAGTTATTTAACTTCTCTGTTTCCTTGTTGATCTTCTATCTGGTTGTTCTATCTATAAAGGAGACGATATGTTGAAGTCCCCTACTATTATTGTTGAAACATCTGTCACTTCCTTCAGTTTTGCAATGTCTGTCTCATGTACTTTGGAGCGCCTTGATTGGAAGCATAAACATTTATGATTGTTATTTCTTCTTGGTGAATTGACCCTTTAATTAGTATATAGTGTCCTTCTTTATCTCTTAACATTTAAGATCTATTTTCTCTGATGTTAGTATAGATACTCCTGCTTTCTTTTGGTTACAACTTGCGTGGAAGATCTTTTTCCATCCTTTTACTTTCAATCTATTTGTATCCTTGTGTCTAAAATGAGTCTCTTCTAAGTAGCATATAGCTGGATTATGTTTCTTAATCCAGTCTGCCAATCTGTATCTTTCAGTTGGTAAGTTTAGTCCATTAACATTCAAAGTTATTACTGAAAAGGCGTTTCCTTGATTCCACCACCTTATCTTTTTTATTCTGTCAGATCTATATATTCTTTTTTTATAAACTTTTTTATTAATTAAAAAACTTAACAAAAGAACATTAAGATATCATTCCATTCTACATATACAATCAGTAATTCTTAATATTATCACATAGTTGCATATTCATCATTTCTTAGAACATTTGCATCGATTTAGAAAAAGAAGTAAAAAGACATCAGAAAAAGAAATAAAGCGATAATAGAGAAAAAAAGATTATACATACCATACCCCTTACCCCTTGCTTTCATTTATCACTAGCATTTCAAACTAAATTTATTTTAACATTTGTTCCCCCTATTATTTATTTTTATTCCATATGTTCTACTCTTTTGTTGATATAGTAGCTGAAAGGAGCATCAGACACAAGGTTTTCACATTCACAGAGTCTCATT
>PVIY010030518.1:0-30876 GCA_004026745.1 Myrmecophaga tridactyla | reverse complement strand
TCCTCCAAGCCTTCCCCAAGGAGACCGACAGCCTTTTACCAGGGTAACTGTGCATTGGGGAAAAGGAAATGATCAGATATTTCGGGGATTATTAGACACTGGTTCAGAAGTGACATTAATTTCAGGGGACCCAAAACATCACTCTGGTCCACCAGTCAGAGTGGGGGCTTATAGAGGCCAGATGATCAATGGAGTTTAGCTCAGGTCTGTCTCACAGTGGGTTCAGTGGGCCCCTGGACCCATTCTGTAGTTATTTCCCCAGTTCCAGAATGTATAATTGGTATAGACATACTGAGCAACTGGCAGAATCCCCACATTGGCTCTCTAACTCATGGTGGGAAAGGCCAAGTGGAAGCCACTAGAACTGCCCCTACCTAGCAAGATAGTAAATCAGAAGCAATACCAGATTCCTGGAGGGATTGCAGAGATTACTGCCACTCTTAAGGACTTGAAGAATGCAAGGGTGGTGATTCCCACCACATCCCCATTCAACTCTTCTATTTGGCCTGTGCAGAAAACAGATGGGTCTTGGAGGATGACAGTGGATTATCGTAAGCTCAACCAGGCGGTAATTCCAATTGTAGCTGCTGTTCCAGATGCGGTATCACTGCTTGAGCAAATCAATACATCCCCTGGTACCTGGTATGCAGCTATTGATCTGGCAAATGCTTTTTTCTCAATAGTTATTAGTAAGGACAACCAGAAACAGTTTCTTTCAGCTGGCAAAGTCAGCAATATACTTTCACTGTCCTACCTCAGGGGTATATCAACTCTCCAGCCCTATGTCATAATCTTGTCCGCATGGACCTTGATTGTTTCTCCCTCCCACAAGACATCACACTGGTCCATTATATGGATGATATCATGTTGACTGGATGTAGTGAACAATAAGTAGCACCTACTCTAGACTTACTGGTAAGGCATCTGTATGTCAGAGAATGGGAGATAAATCCAACAAAAATACCGGGGCCTTCCACCTCAGTGAAATTTCTAGGTGTCCAGTAGTGTGGGGCATGTCGAGATATCCCTTCTAAGGTGAAGGATAAGTTGCTACATCTGGCCCCTCCCACGACCAAAAAAGAGGCACAACACCTAATGGTCTCTTTGGATTTTTCAACATATTCCTCATTTGGGTGTGTGCTACTCTGGCCCATTTATCGAGTGACCAGAAAAGCTGCTAATTTTGAGTGGTGACCTGAACAAGAGGAGGCTCTGTGACAGGTCCAGGCTGCTGTACAAGCTGCTCTGCCACTTGGGCCGTACGATCCAGCAGATCCAATGGTGCTGGAAGTGTCAGTGGCAAGTAGAGATGCTGTTTGGAGCCTCTGGCAGGCCCCTACAGGAGAATCACAATGCAGAGCCTTAGGATTTTGGAGCAAAGCCTTACCATCTACTGCAGATAACTACTCTCCTTTTGAGAAACAGCTTTTGGCCTGCTACTGGGCCTTAGTAGAGATTGAACGCTTAACCATGGGCCACCAAGTTACCATGAGACCTGAGTTGCCTACACTGAGCTGGGTGTTGTCTGATCCACCAAGCCATAAAGTTTGGAGGGTGCAGCAGCATTCTATTGTAAAGTGGAAATGGTATATACGAGATAGGACCAGAGTAGGTCCTAAAGGCAGAAGTAAGTTACATGACAATTAGACTTCAAATGCAAAACAGTTAAAGGAGACAAAGAAGGACACAGGGGGAACAAATGTTAAAATAAATTTAGTTTGAAATGCTAGTGATCAATGAAAGGGAGGGGTAAGGGGTATGGTATGTATGAATTTTTTTCTGTTTTCTTTTTATTTCTTTTTCTGAGTAGATGCAAATGATCCAAGAAATGATTATGATGATGAATATGCAACTGTGAATTACTCCTTATATATGTAGAACGGAATGATGAAAAGTTAAGAATGTTTGCATTTGTTTGATGTTTTTTGGTATTTTTTAAAAAATAAAAAATAAAAAAATAGGACCTATCTATATGCTCTCTACAGGAGACTCACTTTAGACCCAAGGACAAAAACAGACTGCAAGTTAAAGATTGGAAAAAAGTATATCAGACTAACAACAACCAGCAAAGAGCAGGGGTAGCTATACTAATATCTGCAAACTAGATTTCAAATGTAAAACAATTCAAAGAGAAGGACACTATGTATTAATAAAAGGAACACTTCAACAAGAAGACATAGCAATCATAAATATTTATGCACTGAGCCAGAGTGTCCCAAAATACATGAGGCAGAAACTGACAATTACTGAAGGGAGGAGTAGACACCTCTATCATAATAGTTGGAAACTTCAATTCCCCACTCTCATCAATGGTAGAACATCTAGACAGAGGACCAATAAAGAAACAGATTTTGAATATGATAAATGAACTAGACTTAACAGACTTCCACAGAACATTACACCCCACAACATTAGGATACACTGTTTTCTCAAGTGCTTATGGATCATTCTCAAGGATAGACCATACGCTCGGTCACAAAGCAAGTCTCAATATTAATTTTAAAAGATTCAAATCATACAAAACACTTTGTTGGATTATAATGGAATGAAGTTAGAAATCAGTATCAGGCAGAGGACCAGAAAATTCACAAATATATGGTGGTGAAACAACACACTCTTAAACAACCAGTTGGTCAAGGAAGAAATTACAAGACAAATCAGTAAATACGTCAAGGCAAATGAAAATGAAAGCACAACATACCAAAACTTATGAGATGCAGCAAAGGCAGTGCTGAGAGGGAAATTAATTACACTAAATGCCTATACTAAAAAAGGAGCAAAAATCAAGGAATGAATTGTTCACCTGGAAGAACTAGAGAAAGAACAGCAAACTAACCCCAAAGAAAACAAAAGGAAAGAAATAACAAAGATCAGAGCAGAAATAAATGAAATTGAGAATATGAAAACAATAGAGAAAATTAACAAAACCAGAAACTGGTTCTTTGAGAAAAACAACAAAATTGATGGACATTTAGCTAGGCTATCAAAAAAAAAGAGAGGATGAAAATAAATAAAATCAGAAACAGAAGAATGGACATAACCACTGGCCCTGCAGAAATAAAGGAGGTAGTGAGAGAATACTATGAGCAACTACATGTTAATAAACTAGACAACGCAGATGAAATGGACAACTTCCTAGAAAGACATGAACAACCAATATTGACTTGAGAAGAAACAGACGACCTCAACAAACCAATCACAAGTAGAGACTGAATCAGTCATTAAGAAGCTCCCCAAAAAGAAAAGTCCAGGACCAGGTGGCTTCACATGTGAATTTTACAAAGCATTCAAGAATTAGTACCAATCCTGCTCAAACTCTTAAAAAAAAACTGAAAAGGAGGGAAAGCTACCTAACTCATTCTATGAAACTAAGATTACCCTAATACCAAAGCCAGACAAGGATACTAAAAGAAAATTACAGACCAATCTCTTTAATGAAAATAGATGCAAAAATCCTCAACAAAATATTTGCAAATCAAATCCAGTAGCACATTAAAAAAAAATTCTATAACACGACCAAGTGGGATTTATTTCAGGTATGCAAGAGTGATTCAACACAAGAATATCAATTAATGTAATACACCATATCAATAAGATAAAAATACAAAAAAAAAAACAACAACAAAAACACATGATCATCTCAATTGATACAGAAAATGCATTTAACACAATCGAAATCCTCTCTTGATGAAAATACTTCAAAGGATAGGAATAGAAGGGAACTTCCTCAACTCAATAAAGGGAATATGTGAAAAACCCACAGCTAATATCATTCTCAATGGGGAAAGACTGAAAGCTTTCCCTCTAAGATCAGGAACAAACAAGATGTCCACTGTCACCACTGTTACTCAATACTGTGTTGGAAGTTCCAGTCATAGCATTTGGACAAGAAAAAGAAATAAAAGGCATCCAAGTTGGAAAGGAAAAAAGTAAAACTCTGTTTGCAGATGACATGATATTGTGTATTGAAAATCTGGAAAAATCTACAGCAAAGCTACTAGAGCTAAGAAATGTGTACAACAAAGTGGCAGGGTACAAAATTAACACCCCCAAATCAGTAGTGTTTCTATGCATTAATAATGAGCAATCTGAGGAGGAAATCAAGAAAAAAATTCCATTTACAAAAATCAAGAAAAAATTTCATTTACAATAGCAACCCAAAAATCAAATATTTAGGAATAAATTTAACTAAAGACACAAAAGACCTACACAGAAAACTACTAGAAATTGCTAAAAGAAATCATGGAAGATCTAGACAAATGGAAGGGCATACTGTGTCCACGGATTGGAAAATTAAATATAGATAAGATGTCAATTCCACCCAAACTGATTTACAGATTCAATGCAATACCAATTAAAATCCCAACAACTTACTTTGCAGAAATAGAAAAGCCAATAAACAAATTTATTTGGAAGGGAAGAGTGCCCTGAATAGCTAAAATTATTTTGAGAAAGAAAAATGAACTGAGAGGTCTCATACTACTTGACTTGAAAGCATACTGCATATTACTGGCATAAAGATAGATATACTGACCAATGACATCAAATTGAGTGTTCAGAAACAGAACTTCTCATCTATGGATAAATTGATCTTTGATAAGGCAGTCGAGCCAACCTACCTGGGACAGAGCAGCTTCTTCAATAAATGGTGTTTGGAGAATGGGATATCAATATGCAAAAATGAAAGAGGACCCATATCTCACACCTCATACGAAAATTAAGTCAAAAAGGATCAAAGACCTAAACATTAGAGCTAACACCACAAAACTTTCAGAAAAAATGTAGGGAAATATCTTATAAATCTTGTGAAAGGAGGGCCTGTTTATGACTGTGCTTAACAGTCACCCCACAGAGAACCTCTATTGTTCAGACGTGGTCCCTCTCTCTAAGCCAACTAGGCAGGTGAACTCACTGCCCTCCCCACTATGTGGGACTTAACTCCTAGGGGTGTAAACTTCCCTGGTAATGTGGGACAGCACTCCTGTAGATGAGCTGGGAACCAGCATCATGGGATTTAGAGAGCCTTCTTAACCAAAAAGGGGAAGAGAGAAATGAGGCAAAATAAAGTTTCAGTGGCTGAGAGATTTCAGAGTTCAGAGGTTATCCTGGAGGTTATTCTTATGCATTATATAGTATCCCTTTTAAGTTTGTGGTGGTATTGGAGTAGCTAGAGGGAAATATCTGAAATTGTTGAACTGTATTCCCGTAGCCTTGATTCTTACAAGATGATTGTATAACGATATAGCTTTTACAATGTGACTGTGAAAACCTTGTTTCTGATGCTCCCTTTATCCAGGGTATGGACAGATAAGCAAAAAATAAGGATTAAAAAAATAAATAATAGGTGAATGGGGATAAGGAGTAAAAAAAAAAAATTGGGGTAGATTGAAATTCTAGTGGTCAGTGAGGGGGAGGGGTAAGGGGTTTGGGATGCATGAATTTTTTCTTTTTATTTCTTTTGCTGGAGTGATGCAAATGTTCTAAAAAATGATCATGGTGATGAGCGTACATTTACGTGATGATATTGCAAGCCATGATTGAATACTTTGGACTGTATGTGTGTGAAGATATCTCAATAAAAATATTTTAAAAACAAAAACAAAAACCATCCTACACTAAAAACAAAAAACAAAAACCATCCTACACTGAAAACATTTTTCACACTTCAGCCATGGCCAAGGCAGTTTTTCTGCATCCTGCACCAGGAGGAAATTAAATAACTTGAATGTTTTAGCTGTGGTTGTTGCTTGTGTATAAACTTTTGTTAAGACAAGTACGGCAGAATAAATGACCTACATGTGGACACCTATTAAGGAACTAAAAAATAGTAATAAATAAAAAAATAAAACCCACCAGTGGTTCCTTATTATTCTCACATAAAGACCCAAAGTTACTGAAATATCCTCATGACTGACCCTCTTCTTTGTTTCAGCTACAACATTACACTCATCTCCAATCCCCAAATCTTACCCTCCAGCCCAGTGCAGCTTTCCAGACATACCATGCCCTCGCCATCTGATACTTCACTGCTAGGAGCACCCTATCCTTTCTCCTTCTTGTCTGCCAAATCAGGTCCTACTTTCATCTCTTCTAAGATGTCACCTCCTCCAGAAAGCCCTCCTTGACATTCACTCCAGGATAGGTCAGGTGTCCCCCAAAGCAATTACCACACTGCACTGACCACCTCCCCAGTGATCAGTTATCTGAGAGTAAGGATTTAGTTGAACCCCCATCATAGTACTTGACATAGAGCAGGCACATCATAAAAATCCATGCTATTTCTACCAAAGAATGTTATTTAATAGTTATATTACTAAATATTCTGGTTGAGGCATCAAAATTAAATGACAATAAAAAAAGTTAAAAGTGAGTGTTTCTGGGGAGTAAGATGGAAGTGGGACAAGGCAGGCTACACAGGGGACTGCTGCTTTTCACTAACAGCCATTCTGTGTTTTTACTGAATACAAATGTTAGTTCCACCAAAAACACTTTTACGAAATTTAACTAAGTCTCAAGACAAATGAGCTTCAATCAGAGGTTTCAAAGAAGCCAGAGGGATAAAAGAAAGAAACAAAGTACTTCACCTGCATAATCTAGGGATCTAAAGAGGAAAAGTTAATCTATTCAAGAAGTCCTTTCAGGAGAAAGTGAGTACGCTTAAGACATATGCTCTGTTGCCATCTGGCGCTTAAACAGTGGAATGACAACACTCAAGTCCCCAAAACGATTATGACCACTGTTACCACTTTTTGGGTACTCAAAATGTACAAGCACTGTTCTAAGTGCTTGGTGTGCATTTCTTACTTAATCTTCAAACAATTCTTCATATCGAGTCCTCTTAATTTTTTAAAGTTATAGTCAAGAAAATAGGCACAGAAAGGTGATATAATCTGTTCAAAGTCACACAGCTCTTAACCGGGGGGAGATGGAATCCAAACCTAGGGAGCTATATAACCTCCATCTCTCACGAAAACACTCACAATGATCATTCTGGAGTAGAGCCAGCATCATGCCTACTTTAATTCTTTGCACATACAAGCCAAGGTAAGCAGTACCAACCTCACGAGAGTTGACAGCATGGTTTTAATTGCAGAAGTGAGGGAAGAGCTCTGTTTAATAAATATATTCTGGTCACTCAGTAAGCCCAGTCAATGCTGAGGCTTCAGCCAGCCCCTTTCGGGGGATCTGTGACTCTGACTCTAGCTGCCCTCCCATGTTCCAGAGCCATCCTCCCAAATGAAGATTGAAAACCACCCTTTAAATATCTACCCCTATCTGCTCTTCTCCCAATTTCTGTGCTCTGTGTTAATACTCCAATTATTCAAATGGCATCCTAAGCTTTGAAGAACATCAGCGCTTTCTTTTACCCTTTCTTCCCTGCTCAGGTACCCTACTTTCCCTAATCAGTTATCCAGTTCTATAAAAATGACAATAATCCTCTCTCCCATCTGCCCCTCCTCTCTCATTTCTTCCATGAACAACAGCTCTCCACTATGCAGTCTTCCTTTAGCCCATGCTTTGTAATCTTACCGAGGTGTTATCCAGGCACACCTGGGTAAGAGCCATCCACACACATTCCCTGCCCCAACCAACAGCTTTGCAACAGGATTTACTTTTTCCATGTGCTCTTATGACCACCCTTCCCCTTCCACCTGTGTTCCAACCTCTCCAGACAATTGACTCACCACACCCAAAACACAACAGTCATTTTCAAGCCTCCTAGAAGCCAATTTATCTCATCAATACAACTTCTCCCTCTCAACTGGTATCTCCCATAATGTAGTAACAAAACCCAAGACTTAATTTAGAACACAATTTCCCTCAATCCTTCTCTTCCCTCCCTCTCCCTCTTTCCACACAGCCAAACTTCTCCACAGTTACCTATAATGCAGTCTTCATTTTCCTCATTTCTACTCACTTTAATCTGGTTTCTGCCCCCAACACTGTAAAAGTCAAAGGACCTTTTCCAGTTCGTATTTCTTCAATATTGGACAGAAGTGATCACTTCCTCATTTGCTTCCCTTGGCTTCTCCTGGTTCTCTTCTTATATCATTTCTGGCAGCTCTTTATACCCAGCCATGCAATGCTGGAATTTCTCAACTCCTAGGCCCATTTCTCAATTTACCATTTCTCTCTCCCTCGACAATCTCATTCATGCCCACAGTTTCATCCAGCATCACTATGTAGATGATTCTCAGATTTGTACCTACAACGCAGACCTCTCCAATAGTCACCTCATGATTCAAAGGCATTTCTAACTCAACATGCTGAAGACTAAACTCACGATTTTCCTTGCCCAAACCTAATCTCGTCCTGTATTCCCATCTCACAGAATGGCCCAACCATCCATTCATGCAGCAAAAGTCAGAAGTCCAGGGGTTATCCTTTGCACCCCGCACCGTTTCAACATTCAATCTTGCCCTGTATCTTCTGGCTATCCTTCACAAAGCAGGAGAAAAACCTTTCCAAAATGCCAACTGGATCATGATTCTCACTGCTTATAATCAATTACTCTTTGGAAAAATCTTTCCCGTGGCCAAGAAGGCCCTATAGCTTGGCCCCGGCCTTGCTCCTCCTACCTCACTCATCTCCTTCCCACTCTCCATTCCAGATATACAGCCCCCTTTCAGTCTCTCAAATCTAACTTGCTCCCTCTTTGCACATGCTATTCTCTCTGTATGAAGTCCTTCCCTTTCCCTGTCCCCCAATTAACTCCTACTTTTCCTTTAGAATTAAGCTCAATCATATTCTTGTCATTAAATAAAGAGTGTGTATTACATGCCAGATGCTGTTCTAGGCACTGGGGACACAAAACAAATAAAACAAAGTTTCCTTCTTCAAGGAGAGAGAGTGAGATTTAAATTCAGACACTCACAGAAAAGCCTTCTCTGACCAAGTCGGAGACCCCAACCATTGTTATGACTGTTGTTACTGTTAGACTATGCATTCCAAGAGGGCAGGGACCCCTGTTTATGTTCAACACTGAATTCCCTGAGCCTAGCACAATGCCTAATACATAGTGGGACCTCACTAAATATTTGTTGAATGATTAAATGAATCTTGCAGCAGCCAGCATAGAAGGCAACTCCCCCTGTACATGGCTATGGTGTTGAGTATTCTTCGCAGACAGGGTGAGTGAGCTGCTCCCTCTGCTGGACTCCTGTGGTACCTTCCAAGTCCTACATGTGACCCTGAGCTTGACATTATATATGGTACTTGTCCCTTACTAGATGAGGCCCCGCTTTTTTTTTTTTTTTTTTTAATTTGCATATGGGCAGGAGGCACCAGGGATCGAACTCCAGACCTCCAGCACGGCAGGTCGGAGCTCTGCCTGCTGAGCCACGGCAGCCGCCCCGCTTTTTTTTTTTAAGGTTTGATAGTATTTTTATTTAGTTTTGGATTATGACATTTATAGTATAACTTAAAAAAAAGCTTATTTTTAAAATTTTTTTAATTAGTCAAGTTATGGGTTTACAGAACAATTATACATAAAATACAGGATTCCCATACCCCACCCCACCATCTTGCATTGGCGTGGAACATTTGTTACAGTTGCTGCTATACTGAGCTCTTTTGTTATTTGTGCACTTAGCACAGTGCCTAGCAAGTAGCAGATGCTCAATAAATGACTATATACTGTGTATGGTATTTACTTAATATTTTAACTAAAATGAATATAAAACAATCCCCACTTTTTTAGCATTGTAAAAAGCTAAATAACACCTATGAAATCACCATTCTGATATGCTTATGTTTTAAAAATCTATATAGTACCTAACTATCAAAATGAAAAATTTTCAGTCTTCAGAACACATAAAATCAGCTCTCATTCCACACTCTGCTTTTTCTTGAGTTGCTTTCTAGTCTCATAGTCTCATCAAACCCCACTTCTCCCAGTCTTGCTGCTAAAACCTCTTGCAACAAAATGCCAAAATGTCCCCAAAGAACCCATCTGTGAGAGCGACTAACTAGGTGCATCTGTCGAGGCTGAGGGAGTTCTCTCTGCTCTATACACACACACTATTGCATGGAAGTGACAGCAATGAAGAAATCTTTTTTTTTTTTAACTTTTTTTATTAATTAAAAAAATTAACAAAAAACATTAAGATATCATTCCATTCTACATATACAATCAGTAATTCTTAACATCATCACATAGTTGCATGTATGGTATGTATAATCTTTTTTTCTCTATTATCGTTTTATTTCTTTTTCTGTTGTCTTTTTATTTCTTTTTCTAAATCGATGCAAATGTTCTAAGAAATGAAGAACTCTTCTTGATAGATTTATTTAGTGTTCACTTTTAATAAAGAAATTCAACAGCTTGGAAACATCCATACGATCCCCTTCCTTCAGTTCCTTACACACACACACTATCACCACAACACATTTCATAAAGGATTATAAGAATGAAGTATATGCTTGACCTATTTATTTTTCAGATTAGAAGGCACATTAGAAAAACTTGATTTCTATAAAACTTAAGTTTACAATTCATTCATCTGACAAATATTTGTTGAACATCCTTTGTGGTTCAGGTATATGTTAGGTAACGTGGATGACAATTTGAGAAAAAATAAACCTCACTGTACACTAGCTGCTACTACTATATAATAATGCTAATAAGAGCTAATATCAGCTTTATTTATTGCATACATACCATGTCATCACCATGGTAACTACCCTACATACATCACTTTTGAGCTGAATACTATCAACATCTCCATCTTAAAAGATGAAGAAACAAAATTCGTGAACGTTAAGCAGGTTGCATAAGATTTCTCAGTTATGAAGTTGTGAAGCTAAGCAGTCTGACTTTACGGCCTGTAATTTAACAATAAAGCCAAACCAGCCTAATCATGCAATTATCCCAATTGGCTCTATGAACAACATCATCAGGCCCTGTCCATTGTCCCCTCAAACTTTTATAGCAGAGAACACCTTTAGGGATACGCACTCAAACTAAGTCTCATGTAAACCTTTAAATCAAAAGACAGATAAAAGGGTATTGTGCTAGATGAAGGAAGAGTGCCTCAGTCCTGCATGACCGCCGTCTAGAATGAATCATATGAATCCACAAAAACTTGAAATTAATTAATAGAAACCACTCATCCTGCATGCAATTCTTGCCAATATTAAACATTAATCTAAGATTCCAATTTTATCTCCGATTCTCCTATACTTTACAATATGAAACCTCTACTAGGCAGACTCCACTTCATGTCTCTGAACGCATCTATCTCTCACTCCCAGGGCCTCTACAGACACCAGGAAGTGCAAGGCAGAGGGCTGAGGCATCACCACACAGGACACCATGGGTGCCATATCTGCACCGGGCATTGTTTAAACTCACCTAACGACATTATAAACAAAACTTATTCAACATTAAGAACAGTAATAGCTACTATTCTAAGGGCGTTTCTGTGGGCCCATCACTGATAACACAAAATATGATTTCACTTTATCTTTATAATAACCCAGCATAGGAAGGTAGATATAGCTTCCATATTATAGACAAGTAGAACCAGAGTTAAAATTAGGGCTAATTAACTGACTATGATGCCTGTTCTATTTCTTTTGAACGAAACTAAATTTATTAGGAGGTATATCACCTTGAGGGTTTACAAGAATGTATCATGAGGAAAAGCCTGTTTCCCTCAAAAAGCCACACATAGGAAGAAAACACTGGAACAAGAGATAGCTGTTAGGAAGAAAGGGACAAGTAGACCCCATACACTAGAGGTCAGCAAACTTTTTCTGTAAAGGGCCAGATGGTAAACATGTTAGACATTATAGGCCAGAGAGTCTCTTTCACAACCACTCAACTCTACCCTTAAGATACAAAAGCAACCAGAGACTCAGTCCCGACCAAGATGGAGGAGTAAGAAGCTTCAGGGCTCCTTCCCTCCTCAGAAGGTTTGAATAACCAGCATTAACCGGCAGAAAGATCTTTCTCAAAGCTCCAGAAAATAGTTAAAGGAATGCAGGGTAAGCATAAAATAAAAAAGCAGCCTACTTAAACCTAGTAGGGTCTCATGGCTTCCTGGCTGGCCTCTGTTTCCCCCTACACACACACACACCATGGCAAGGAGCTGGCACACTCTCCCAGTATGGATCCTGGATCCTGATTCCAGGCAGAGCAGAGTAACCCATGCGTATCAATCTGTCTGATGTAGCCTGAAGGCATCATTGTCCCAGAACGTGCCCTCTGTGTAGAAGGGGGCCCAGAGAGCTGTGAAAGAGCAGTCACGTGCATGCCCAGAGCAAGGGATTGTCGGCTGTGGGCCATACAGTGTAATGCCCAGGACTGTGAGGAAACTGTTTCCTAGGGAAGAGGGGACATTTCTAACTGTGTAACTGGGGAAATTCCTAGAGCCAAAAGTGTAAACTTAAGACAAGACACATATGCAGAAAGGTCCAGGGAAGCCCCTACACTTAGGCTTGGAACTAGTCTCTAAACTTACTGTATGGATAACCTCTGAAAGAGAGCACTCCCACAGGTCCATCTGCTAAGTCTAAGAAAGGTGTATTTATTCATATTCATTTTTCCCTTTTCTTTTTTTTTTAATTTTTAGTTAGCTCCTGCATTCAAGGAAAATTGTCGTAACTCTAGCTGGATACGTATGTCTCAGACTCTAAATTCCAAGGTTAACAGATTAAAATATCAACATTCAAGTTTCAAGAAAAGATTACAACAAAATATACAAAGAAAACAGGGACCAATGGCCCAAAGAAAGGAAAAGATTAAAGTATTAGATACTATCCATGAGAAGGCGCAAACCTGGGACATTCCAAACAAAGACTTAAAAAAAAATGGTCCTAAACATGCTCAAAGAGCTCACAGAAAACATGGACAAAGAACTAAAGGAAATTAGGAAAACAACAGATGAAAACAGAGGCTATGAATAGAGAGGTGAAAATGATGAAAAGAAATCAAATAGGGCTGAAGATCACAGTAACAGAAATTTAAAGTTCCCTCAAGGGGTTCAACAGCAAGTTGGAGTCAGCAGAAAAAATAATCCACAAACTTGTAAGCAACCAGTCTAAGGAGGAGAAGGAGGAAAGAACAAGGAAATGTGAGCAGAGCCTGAGGAACCTGTGGAGCACCATCAAGTGCACCAATCAATGTACACATTGTGGGAATCCAAGCAGGAGAAGAAAGAAAAAGGAGCAGAGAGAAGATTCAAAGAAATAATGTTGGAAATGTTCCTAAATTTAATGAAGAACATAGATATATACATCCAAGAAGCTCAACAAACTTCAAACAGAATAAACCCAAAAAGACCCACAGCATTTCAGGTTATAATTAAACTATCGAATGCTGTTCTAGTTTGTTAGCTTCCAGAACGCAATCTACCAGAAACAGAATGGCTTTTAAAAAGGGGAATTTAATAAGTTTCTAGTTTACAGTTCTAAGGCCAAGAAAATGTCCCAATTAAAACAGGTCTATAGAAATGTCCAATCTAAGGCATCCAGGGAAAGATATCTTGATTCAAGAAGGCCAAGGAAGTTCAGAGTTTCTCTCTCAAGTGAGAAGGCACATGGCAAACACAGTCAAGGTTTCTCTCTCATCTGGAAAGGCACGTGGTGAACACAGCATCATCTGCTAGCTTTCTCTCCTGGCTTCCTGTTTCATGAAGTTCCCAGGAGGCATTTTCCTTCTTCATCTCCAAAGTTCGCTGGCTGGTGGACTCTCTGCTTCTCGTGCCTGTGTTGTTCTGTTCTGCTCTCTCTGAAATCTCCTCCATTCTCTAAAATGCTTCCTCTTTTATAGGATTCCAGTAAACTAATCAAGACCCACCCAAATGGTGGACATGTCTCCACTTAATCCAGCTTAACAACCACTCTTGTTGAGTCACATCTCCAGGGAGATGATCTAATTACAGTTTCAAACGCAGTAGTGAATAGGGATTAGAAGAAATGGCTGCCTTTTCAAAATGGGATTAGGATTAAAACATGGCTTTTCTAGGGTATATAAACCTTTTCAAACCAGCACAAATGCCAAAGTTAAGAGAATTTTGAAAGTAGCAAGAGAGTAGTAACATGTCACATAAAAGGGAGTCTCAGTAAGATTAAATGCCAATATCGCATCAGAATTCATGGAAGCAAGAAAGTGGGGCAAAATATTTAAAATGCTAACAGGAAACAACTGCCAGCCAAGAATTTTATTTCCAGAGAGGCTTTCTTTCAAAAATGATGGAGAGATTAACACATGCTCTGATAAACAAAAGGTGAGGGAATTCATCACCACTAGACTTGTTCTACAAGCAATACTAAAGAGAGTGATTCAGTTAGAAAGAAAAGGACACTAGACAGTGGTTCAAAGCACCATAATGAAATAAAAGTCTCCAATCATTTGGGTTATTAAAAATGCCAGTACTTTTATACTGTATGTTTTGGCATATAATTCCAATCTTTACCTCTTACAGGTTCTAAATTGCAAATGTATATAAAGTAATGATAAATCTACAGTTTAGAACATAGAACATATAAAGTTAAAATCTATATAATTTGGAACAAGTACAACAAAAGGTGGTGGTATGCAGGGGTATAGGAACAGTAACGACTGACATTAGGTAGGGATCAAATGTGATTGCTGTAGATTTGGGATGTTAAATTTTAGCCCCATGATAACCACAAAGAAAATATATGAAAAACATAATCAGAAAATAATCAGAAGGGACCCAAAATGGTACAAAAACAAAAACCATGAAAGTTGGCACTAATGGAAGAAATGAAGATGAAAATGAGTTTAAGACTTACAAACACAAAATAGTAAAATGGCAAGAGTCCTGCATTATCAGTAGTTAATTTAAACATAAATGGAGTAACCTCTTCAGTCAAGAAGGAGAGATTGGCAGAATGGATAAAAAAGCATGACCCCGTATAAGCTGGTTTATAAGAGATTTGTCTTAAGTTCAAAGACTCAAGTAAGGTGGAAGTAGAAGAATGGAAAATAATATGCCATGCAGATAGTAAACCAAAAAAGAGTTGGGGTAGCTGTACTAAAATCAAATAAAACAAACTTTAACTCAAAAACTATTATGAGGGACAAAGACAGTCCCTATATTCTGATAAAGGGGTCAATTCAACAAGAAGACATAACAACTACACATACACACATACACACCTAGTGACAGCGCCCCAAAATATATGAAGCAGATATTGACAGATTTAAGGAGAGAAATAGATGGTTCTATGTTAATAATAGGAGATTTCAAAACTCCACTCTTAATGGATAGAATGTCTAAACAGAATATTGAAAAGGAAACACAAAACTTGAACAATACTATAAATCAACGAGACCTAACAGACATATATAAAACAGTTCACCCAATACCAGTAGAATACACATTCTTCTGTAGGACCCATGGATCATTCTCTAGGATAGACCATATGTTAGGTCACCAAATAAGTCTCAATAAATTAAAAAACACTGGAATCACACACAATGTATCTTCTCCAACCACAATGGAATGAAGCTAGAAATTAGTAACAGAGGGAGAACTGGAAAATTCACAAATATATGGAAGTTAACATACTCTTAAACAACTGATGGGTTAAAGAAGAAATCACAGGGAAATTAGGAAGTGTCTTAAGGAAAATGAAAATGAAAAGACAACATACAAAACTTACAGGATGTAACAAAGGCAGTGCTAAGAGGGAAACTTATAGCTCTAAATGCTTCCATCATAAAAAGAAGAAAGATCTCAAACCAGAGACATAACCTTACAACTAGAGAATCCAGAAAAAGAAGAGCAAATAAATTTGAAGTGAGCAGAAAGAAGGAAATAATAAAGATAAGAGCAGTGATAAATTAAACAGAAAACTAAAACAAAAACAGTAAAATCAACAAAACCAAAAGTTGGTTCTCCGTAAAGATCAATAAAATCGACAAAACTTTAGCTTGACTGACAAAAAAGGAGAATGAACAGAAATAACTAAAATCAGAAATGAGAGAAATTACCATCTACTCCAAAGAAATAAAAAGGATACTATCAATAACTATATGCCAATGTATTAGAAAACCTGGATGAAATGGACAAATTGCTAGAAACACACAATCTACACTGACTCTAGAAGAAACAGGAGATAGCCACAGACTAATAACTAGTAAAGAGATTAAATTAGTAATCAAAAACCTCCTAACAAAGAAAAGCCCAGAACTAGATGGCTTCCCAGGGGGGATTTTACCCAAGAATTAACACCAGTCCTGCTTATACTCTCCCAAAAAATTGAAAAGGAGGGAACACTCCTCAACTCATTCTATGAAACAGGCATTATCCAGATACGAAAGCCAGATAAAGACACCACAAGAACAGGAAATTACAGGCCAATATCCTTTATGAATACAGAAACAAAAATCCTCATCAAAATACTAGCAAACTATATTCAACAGCATATTAAAAGAATTATGCAACATAATCAAGTGGGATATATCCCAGGTATGCAAGGGTAGTTTAACATAAGAAAATCCATTCATGTAATATATCATATTAATAGAATGAAGCAAATGCCTCTTCTGCATCATTTCAACTGAAACAGAAAAGGCATTTGACAAAATGCAGCACCATTTTTTAATAAAAACACTCATACTCAATGGTGAAAGACTGAAATCGAAGCATTCAAATTGGAAAGGAAGAAGTAAAACGTTCCTTCTTTGCATATGACATATACAGAAAATCCTGGAAAAAAAAAAGTTACTAGAACTAATAAATGAATTCAGCAAAGTGCTGGGGTACAAGAGCAATACCCCAAAATACTAGTGTTTGTACCACAAGCAAAGAAAAATCAGAAGAGATCAAGAAAAAAACTCCATTCACAATAGCAACTGTAAGAATCAAGAATCTAGGAATAAATTTAACCAAGGATGTAAAGAACTTGTACACAGAAAACTACAAAGCATTGCTAAAAGAAATCAAAAAATACCTAAATAAATGGAAAGACATCCCATGTTCATGGACTGGAAGACTAAATATTGCTAAGATGCCAATTCTACCCAAAGCAATATACAGGTTCAACATAATTCCAATAAAAATTCTAACAGCTTTCTTTGTAGAAACAGAAAAGCCAATCATCAAATTTATATGGAAAGATAAAGGCCCCGAATAGTAAAAACCATCTTGAAAAAGAACAAAGTTGGAGGACTCATACTTTCAAATTTTAAACCTTATTATAAAGCCACAGTAATCAAATAACATGGTACTGGCACAATGACAGGTATATAGACCAATGGAATTGAACTAAGAATTCAGAAATAAACCTTCAGATATACGGCCAATGATATGACAAGGGTGCCAATTACATTCAATTGGGAAAGAATAGACGGTGCTGGGAAATCTGGATGTCCACATGCAAAAGAATAAATGCAGACTCTTACTTCACACTGTGTACAAAAATCAATTCAAAATGGATCAAAGACCTAAAACATAAGAACCAGAACTATAAAACTCCCAGAAAAACACAAGGAAGCATCAGAACCTTACATTAGGTAATGGTCTCTTAAGATTTTACACCCAAAGCACAAGTAACAAAAGTAAAAATACATAAATAGAATCTCATCAAAATTAAATTTTTCATGCTTCAAAGGACTTTATCATGAAAGTAAAACAACTTACACAAAGAAAATATTTGGAAACTATGTTTCTGATAAGGGTTTAATATCCCAAATATATAAAGAAATCCTACAACTCAACAACAAAAAGACAAAAACTCAGTTTGAAAATACACAAAAGACTTGAATGGACATGTCCCTAAAGATATACAAATGGCCAAAACGCACATGAAAAGATGCTCGACATCATTAGCCATTAGAGAAATGCAAGTCAAAACCATGAAATACCATTTTACACCCACTAGAATAGCTACTACTGAAAAAATGGGAAAAAGTATTAGAGAGTATGTGGAGAAATAGGAACACTTGTTCTTTGTTGGTGGGAATGTACAATGGTGCAGCTGCTATTGAAGACAGTTTGGTAGTTCTTCAGAAAGTTAATTATAGAACTGGCGTATGACCTGGCAATCTCACTACTAGGTGTATACTCAAAAGAACTGAAAGCAAGGACTCAAGAAGATATTTTCACCCCAACATTCACAATTGCCAAAGGATGGAAGCAACTCAAATGTCCATCAACCAATGAATGGATAAACAAAATGTTAGTATAAATAGACAATGGAATATTATTCAGCCATAAAAAGGAATGAAATGCTGATACATGCAACAACAAAGGTGAATCTTGAAGACATCATATTGAGTGAAATAAGCCAGACCCAAAAGGACAAATAATGATATGATCTCATTGATATAAAATAATTAGAATAAGCAAATTCATAGAGTCAGAAACTAGAATCCAGGATCTGGAATGAGATAGGGAAGGGGGTGTTAATGCTTAAACTATACAGAGTGGGGTGATGGAAATGTTCTGAGAATGGATGAAGGTGAGAGTAGCAGAACACTGGAAACATAATTAAGAGTACAGAATTGCATATTTGAATGTGGCTAACAGGGGACATTTTAGGCTGTATATATGTTACGATAATAAAAATTAAAAACAACAACAAAGGACCATACAACACAAACGGTGAATGCAAATGTAAACCATGGACTACAGTTAATAGTCCATCAACTTTCCATCAATTGTAACAAATGTACCACATTAATACATGGTGTTAATATGGAGGTAAACAGGAACTTTGTATTTATATTTTCTGCTTGATTTTTCTGTAAACTTACAGCTTCTCTTAAAAACAAAAATAAACAAATGTGGCGGGCCACAGTGGCTCAGCAGGCAGAGTTCTTGCCTGCCATGCAAGAGACCCTGGGTTTGATTCCTGGTGCCTGCCTGCCCATGTAAAAAATTTTTTTTAAAGCAATAAAGGGATGGATGGAGGGGGACACAAAAGAAATATGGGCAGCCTCAAGGAGCAGACAGCAGCCTCCCTGTTGACAGGAACTTAAGAAATGGAAATCTCAGACCCACAAGTCTATGGAACTAGATTCTACCAAATTAAATGAGCCTGGATGTAGGTTTTTCACCAGTTTTCAGATAAGAGCCCAGCCTAGCTGATACCTTCATTTCAACCTTTTGAGACTAAGCAACCCTGACAACCTTGCCTGGACTTGTGACTTACAGAACTGTGAATTAATAAATCAGTATTGCTTTAAGCTGCTAAAATTTGTGGTAATTTGTTTGAAATTGAATACGTAAGGTGTATATGAGAAACCTGGCAAAGGACAACTTCTTGACCCTAGCTGTCCATGATACTGCAATGAATAAAATATGAATTCACATAAGACTATTCCTGAATCCAGAAACATTTTTAGTCATGATGTAATTTCCTCATTGAAAGTCTGAAAAGGAAATCAAAATTGCATAGGGTAGTAAGAGTCACTATCTAATAAATGTGGGTGCCCCCATCTGAATTTCACAACACACTTAAGTGCCTGTGGTACTCATAGAGCTATGGTGCAAGTCTCTAGAGGATCCATGACTTGCTCTTCCTTTCATTCTGCTATAACACCTGGCATGGTCCTAAGCATACAATAGGCATTCAATTAAAACAACATCGGTTAGACTGAAATAAATATAGGTTATATATTGGATTAATTTTGGCTATCCTCAAATGAGCAAGTTCATTTTGAAATACTCAAAAGGGATGCCATGAAGGGATTAAGATTCTTTCTAAATTACCTTGGCCACCAAGACAAAAGTGTCCTTACCTTTACATCTGGCACCTGAGCACCAAGACTGCTGAGTCCCACAATGGAGTAGAAAGCAGATTCCAAATTTGTGAAAGGGCGGTCCAACGAGGCTTTCAGTCTGTCCACATCATGTTTACTGAGGTAGTGAGTGGGCGTCAGGGCCTGGGTGCTGGCTATGATTGTCAGGACCAACAGGAAGACACTGCTTGAACCTTGGGGAGAAAAGACTATTAAATATACTCCACATTACTCCTAAGTTCTCTATATATAGCCCCAATAATGACGTGCACTAGGGTCTGAGCATCAAATCATGTAAGAAAGGGTAAGGGAACCTGGGAAGGTCTGACCGGAAGAGAAGCCTTGGGGAAGGCCTAAACACCACCTTCAATGATCAAAGGCCAGTCCTTTCAGCAGTTTGTGTGCATCTAAAGCACAGAACTCATCATGCCATTCCCCTGTTGAAAGTATGTTCAAACTCCTATGGCTCTTAAGACAGACCCAACCGCAAATCTCTACCACGGCTTTGCCCATCTCTCAATGGACCTCCTTCTTCTCTCTTCCCACCTACTAATATTCTCTGGCCTCTTCTCCGTTCCTCTATGAAGCCATGTTCTTTTCTGTCCAGGTTTTTCCACACCTTCTCCTACTTTAACTTTGCTTAATTTCTACTCATCCTACAGATTTCAGCTCAGCATCTCTTACTCAGAAAGCTCTCCCCAACAGCCCTCCCTTGGATTAGGTTCCCAGACAGCACAATTGTAAAGAACCTGGCCATAGGCACCAAGTTTAAATCCTAGCTCTGCCATTTACTAGCAAGATGGCCATAGCAAAGTTACCCAGTCAGCCCGTGTTTCAGTTTCCTTAATTATAAAGTGGGATAGTAACAGTAATAGTATTTACCTTGCTGTTGCAAGCATTTTATTAGTTAGTACAAATATGTACTTGTACTATTATTATGTGCTCTTAGAATAGTGACTGGCACATAATAAATACCAAGTAAATATTAGCTACCACTTCTACTACCATTATTATTTTATCTGTCATAGCACCCTGTACTTTTCCTGTGCAGTATTTTCTACAACTATAATAGTGTAATGTCTATCTCTCCTGCTAAATTATAAGCTCCATCAGTATAGAGACAGTTTATCATGCTAATCTCTGTATTTCCAAGTCTTGCATGCTGCCTAGCACAAAGCAGATACCAATATTTGCTGAACAGATGGAAAAGAAAAATTAATCCCTGCCTACGATACCCCAGGAGACAGGAAAAAGTTATAGGAACAATACATTTCTGTTTTCATTAAATAAAACTACAAAAAAACTTTCTAGAAGACTGCTTCATGAGAAAGTAAACTGTCTGCCAATCAAGTAACAGAAACAGCAAGCAATCACAAAGCTCACATTATGGTCCTAGATCTTTTGCCTATAGTATCAAATTTAGTTTTAACACTCATTTAATTTGCCCACAAGAAAGGCATTACTATCTCCATTCTACAAGTAAGGGAACTGATGATCAGTGTTGCCTGCATATAGCCAGTCTTGGCCTCAAACTCAGGTCTGTATCTGTAAAGTTCATGCCTCACTGTTTTTTAGATGTTGTAAAGGGAATGCCTAAATTGGAGAAAAAGAATGATTCTTCCATTAATATCAGTTCCATTTACGGAAGAGGGACCTGAGAATGGCTGCAATTTTAAATAAGGTAGTCTGCGAGTACAGATCTGAAGAAAAAGCAAGTCTTAAACATATTTGGGGGGAAAGTAACTTAAAGAAGGAGAAAAGTAAGTGCAAAGACCCTGCTTCAGAGGTGTATACAGTGTTTTCTGAGATCAGCCAGGAGAACTGTATGTCCAGAGTGGCGTAAGCAAGGGGTGAGAAGTAGAAGAGATCATGGAAGTAGCAGAGGTCAAATCCAGAGGGTCTTGTAAAGCAGTTAGGGACTTTGGATTTTACTCAGCAAGATGGGAGCCACCAGAGGGTTTTGAGCCAGAGGAGTGATATGACATATTTTAACAGGGTCGATGTGTTGAGAATAGACTGTGCTGAAAACAGACTATAAAGGAACAAGGATCAAAAGAGGGATACAAGTTAGGAGACTATTGCCATAAAACAAGGAAAAAGACAATGGTGATCCAAAGCAGTTAACAGCAGTAGGGTTGGTGAGAAGTGGTCAGTGTCTGGCTAGAATTCAAAGTTAAAGCCAGATTTGCTAACAGATATGAAGATGTAAGAGGAGTCAAGATACCAATGCTGAATCTCCAGTGACTAGTGGACATACATGTACTCAATATATTAAGATCTAGTGAATGACTATGACTAGCACTTTCCCAGCTAGACCACAAACTCCCCTAACACAGCATGTGTCAGAATCATAATCTTCCCACCTCACATTCATGTTTGAGTACTTGTGTCAAATATGCCACATACTACGATGGCATGCTTCACATGCTTCATTAAATCCTCAGAGCATCCATACCAGATGGCTATTTTCTGCATTTTACAGACCAAGAAATTGAGACTCAGAAATCGTTCATTATGATAAAGCACATAAGTAGTTGAGAATCAAATTGTTGGCAGTCTGAATCCAAAATCTGCCTTTAACCATTACACTATCTTTGATTTCTCAAATAATGATGCAGTGAGCCATTGATCCATTTATTGTGTTACTTTGGGCAGTCATTTCCCTTCTGCTTCCATCTTCTCATCTGTCAAGCTGAAGTACCAATAGTACACCCTTCCTCAAAGGGTGGTGAAACTATGTGCATCCTGCAACAGTGCCCACTCACTAACCAGCAATGAAGTAAGAATAGCCAACTTTATTTAGTCCTTACTTAGTGCCATGAACTGTTCTAAAGTCTGCACAGGGATTAGCTCATTTAATATTCACAGCCGCCCTATGAGCCAGATATATAGACATTTTATAGATAAGAAACTAAGGTGCAGACGAGTTAAGTAACTTGCGCCGGCTCACATAACAAACACGTGACAGACTACAAGTTTGCATTCGAGGAGTATAATTTCAGAACCTACACTCTCAATTACTAAAGAAAGATGAGACGTGTTCTTGACTCTCACAAACGAGGATCTGTGGCGCAAAGAGAAAGCACCATCTGGCTAAAATATCACAAAGAGTAAGGGCGGCGCCAAGACGAGATCTAGGCCGCCGGGCTCGAGGACCCGCGCTCCAAAGAGGGGGTCAAATGAATGAGTGAAGCCAGGCCTGGGGTTACCGGCGGCTTCGGATAGGTTAGGCCAGGCCGCCGTCGCCCCCCAGGCTGAGCCTCCCCGGGACCCGTAGCTCCACACTACACGCCCCCGCCCCCCTTCATTCCCCAGTGGCGGGAACTCCCGCCGCTCGCCCACCCCCAGTCAGACCAGCGACCCGAAAGAGTCCGAGTCCGAGTCCGAGCCCGAGCCGGAGCCCATGCCCCTGCCTCGCAGGGGAAGGGTACCCCGCCGGGCCGGCTCCCGGACGGCGGGCACTAGCTTCCCACGGGCGACAGTCCGCTCCCCAAGGCGTGCCGACCGCGGAGCCCCGCTGTCGAGCCATGCGCAACACCTCACCCGGCGGCGCCATTCCTCCGAGCAGGTCCCACCAGGGCCAGAGCCGCAGGCTGACTTCCGCTCGGAAAAGTGGCTCCAAGAGTGCGCCGGAGGGGACGCCAAGAATTCGCGGCAGGCACCGCGTGCCGGGATGGGCTCTAAGCATAGGTCAGTCCTGGCCGTCCTCCTAGCCCGTGTCGTTCTCGGCAACCGCGGCCCGGATTCCAGTCCTCGAGCTCAGACAGCGTGGTGGTCTTCCCTGTAAATGCGCTTCTCCCCCGCGCCCCGGCCCACATGGAACGGACCGCTTCTCAACGGTCTTATTCCGGGAGCTACTGGGACGCGATTGGGCAAGGCTTCGGGGGTGGGCCCGAGACGGGGCCTCCGCTGATTGGCCAGTCGCATTGATTGGCTGACTACCCTGTCACTCTGCATCTCTTCGCAGCCCGGCCAATTTTAAAGAAATGGGAAGGGGCTGATTGGGAGGAGAGAGCACTATTTGAAATCATTTTTTTCCTTAAAAAATTATGGTTATTTCCCCTAAAGATTATAACTGACCAAGACCAATGGGTGAATTTTTATCTGATTTGAAAGGGGTTTGTGTGGTGCAAGTAATGTGAGGGTGTATTAGACCAATTTTACAGACGAACAAGCTCAAAAAGGGAAGTGCTACCTATTTAGGAACGCAATAGTAATAACTAACTCCAGTTTTTGTGTGTTTTATAATACAGCCAGACACTGTAATAAGCGCTCTGTGTACATTATTTCAATTATTCCTTATCACCATTCCGTGAGGTATGTACCATTATTATTTGCATTTTAAAGAGAAGGAAACTAAAGGATTTGAACGCTAGCAGTCTGACTCCAGAATCTGTGCTTTTAATTATTGTGAATATCTAAAGCAAATGATTGCTTTTGCTATTGTTATTATTCGAAGTATTATCCCAAATAAGGGAGGAGCAATTCCTTACATGCCTAGAAGTGGACTGTTTAATATGGTAGCCGGTAGCCATTTGTGGATATTAAATTTTGAATTAAAATGAAATAAAATTAATTTCCAGCTCAATAATAAGATGCCAAAGAGCCAATGGTATACTGGAGCCAGCTGCAGCTGGCTGATGAAAGTCAGTTGTTCAATTTTCAGGATTTTGCCAGTCATTTGTTAAACAGCTATTTAGAAAAATTAAATTATACGAACTTACTATGAAATAAATTTATGATGAAAACAAAGTTAATAATACTCAAACTTCATCATTTCCTAATTATACTATTACATTTTACTATTATCAGTGCTTTTGAAATTGTTTATATCTGTTGTATAGTGGAAGTACTATCTAATGGTGTGCTTCTGTGCATTTTCTGCAAAATCACATTGGTAGTTTAATATTGGCCATGATGGGAGGAATTACAACATAGGAGTTGGCAAATGCTACACTTCAGAGCTTGATTTATTGCTTTGCTGATACACAGACTTAAGAAAATGATGGAGAAAAATGTTGATAGAGTTTAAACTTATAAGTGTTTCGTATCTGTAGACTTTACATTTTGCATAGCACAAAAATTTTAGGAATGTTTGTAAACTATTATCCAATTCAGGAAAAACTTCTCGTGAAATTTCAACATATGTCTTCATTGTTTCACATACATTTTACTGGTTAATGTAAGTGAAAATATCAATGAGCATTCACTTAGGAACCACACTTAGAGGGACTTTTAAACATTTACTGGCACACCACTGTAAACAACTCAATGAAAAACATGGGCAAAAGATTTGAATAGATTCTTCACTAAAGAAGACATGCAAATAGCAAATAAGACATGAACATCATTGATCATTAGGGAAATGCAAATAAAACTAGTGAGAAACTGCCACACACCCACTAGAATGACTAAAATTTAAAAGACCAACAATACCAAAATGTTGGCAATGATGTGGGGCGATTGGAGGGCTCATATATACCAGTGGAAATGTAAAATGGTATAACCATTCTGGAAACAAATAGGCAGTGTCTTAAAAAGTCACATAAACAAACCTACCATCCAACCCAGTCTATTGCTAGATATTTTCCCAAGAGGACTTTTTTATTTAATTGAGGTAAAATACAAATAGCATAAAATTAATCATTTTAAAGTCAACAATTAAGTAACACTTAGTACATTCAGGATTTTGTAAAACCACCACCTCTTTCTAGTTCCACAATATTTTCATCACCCAGAGTTGAATGCTATACCCGCTAAACATTAATCCCCATTCTTTCTCCCACTAGCCCCTGCCAACCACCAATCTGCTTTCTCTTTCTACGGATTTGCCTATTTTCTGGTGTTTCCTAGAAGTAGAATCATAAATGTGATTTTTTTTTTGATCTGGCTTCTTTCACAGAGTACGATGTTTTTGTGACTCATACACATTTTAGCATGTATCAACATGTCATTCCTTTTTTATGTCTGAATAATGTTGTATTTATATACCACAATGTGTTTATCCATTCATAAATTGGTGAACATTTGGGGTTTCCCACCTTTGGCTATTGTGAATAGTGTTGCTATGAACATGTATGTACTACCCTTTGAGCATATATACCCAGTAATCAAATTGCTAGGTCATATGGTAACTGTATGTTTAATTCTTTGAGGAATTGCCAGTATTTTCACTTAACTAGGCCATTTTACATTCCTACCAACAATGCTAGAAGGTCCAGTTTCTCCACATGCTCAGCAACACTTAATTTCTATGTTTTTTCTTTTATTATTATAGCCATTTGAGTGAGTATGAAGTGTATTTCATTGTGATTTTATTTGCATTTCCAAAATGACTAATGGTGATGAGCATCTTTATATGAACTTCTTGGACATTTGAATAGACTGGAGAAATTTATGTTCATGTCCTTTGCCCATATTTCAGTTGGTTGTTTGTCTTTCTGTTGTTGAGCTGTAAGAATTCTTCACATATTCTGGATACATGTTCCTTATCAGATTTGTAATATGCAAATATTTTTTCCCATTCTGTAGGTAGTCTTTTCACTTTCTTGATAATGCCCTTTGATGGACAAAAGTTTTTAAGTTTGAAGAAGTCTAATTTATGAATTTTTGTTGTTGTTGCTTATACTTTTGGTGTTGTATCTAAGCAGTCATTGATAAATCCAAAAATCAAAATGTTTTCTTCCAAGAGGCTTATAGTTTTGGCTTTTAAATTTAGGTATTTGATCCATTTTGAGTTATTTTTTGTATGATTTGAGGTAGGAGTCTAACTTCATTTTTTTACATTTGGATGGCTAGTTGTCCAGCACTATTTGTTGAAGAGACTATTCTTTTCCCATTGAATGGTCTTGGCACCTTGTCAAAAATAATTTGGCAATAGATGGATGGGTTTATCTCTAGACTCTCAATTCTATTCCATTGGTGTCATTGTTAGGGATATGTGTCAACTTGACCAGGTTATGGTGCCTGTTTATCTGATTGGGCAGGGGCTGGCCTATCTCTTGCAATGAGGACATTTCATAGGATTAGATCATGATCATGTCAGCTGCATCCACAGCTGGTTCCATTTGTAGTCGGCCAAGGGAGAGTGTCTTCTGCAATGAGTGATGCTTGATCTGAACAAACCCCAAGACTGGGGGCTCAGCCTATAGCTTTGGTTGTCCACACTACTTGTGAGAATATCAAGAATTCAACTTGGGGAGGTTGAATGTTCCCCCATTCTCACCATTCCCCAAAGGGGACTTTGCAAATACTTTTCCACTCACTGATGAGATCACTCTGGGATTCATCGGGGCATCACTCTGGACAAACCAACAACATCCCATCTCTTTACTTGTTACAGGTCTATTCAAGTTTTCTCATTCTTCTTGAGTCAATTTTGGTAATTTGTGTGTGTGGCAGACTAGATTATGTACTTCATAAAAGCTTGTTCTTATTATTAATCCATTCCTGTGGATGTGAGGCCATTTTTGTAAATAGAACCATGTGATGGTATTATTTTTGATTAAGGTATGGCCAACAAAATCAGGATGGGTCTTAATCCTCGTACTGGAGGCCTTATAGAGAAGATCATAGAGCAGAAGCCACAGGAAGCAGCCAGAAGCTAGAAGTTAAAATCTGGAAATGAAAGGAGAAGATGCCACCATTGCATTGCTATATGATGGGAAAGCCAAGGAAGCCCAAAGAAGATACTGACCCCAGGAGAAAGCTTTCTAGCCTTTGAAATTGCAAGCCACTAAGTTTCTGTTGTTAAGCCAACCCATTGTTTGGTATCTGTTTTTGCAGTTAGAAAACTAAGCAATGTGTATCTAGGAATTTGTCCATTTCGTCTAGGTTGTCTACTTTGTTAGCATATAATTGTTCATAGTATTCTCTTATACTACTTTTTATTTCTGTAAAATTGGTAGTAATATCCCATTTTCTTGTTATTTTATTATTTTGTGTCTTTTGCTTTTTCTTAGTATGGCTAAAGTTTGTCAATTTTGTTAATCTTTTAGTTTCATTGATTCTATTATTTTATGTTCTGTATTTCATTTCTCTCCCACATCTTTATTATTTCCTTCTTTCTAGCTATATATATATAGCTAGAAAATATATATATATATATTTTTTACATGGGCAGGCACTGGGAATCGAACCTGGGTCCTCGGGCATGGCAGGCGAGCATTCTTTGCCTGCTGAGCCACTGTGGCCCGCCCTCTAGCTTTATATTTAGTTTTGGTTGGGGTTTGCTCTTCTTTTTCTAGTTCCTTAATGGGTAAAGTTAGATTATTGATTTGAGACCTTACTTCTAGTTTAATGTAGGCATTCACAGCTATAAACTTCACTGTGAGCATTGCTTTCAAAGCACCCTATAAGAGTTTTGTATATTGTGTTTTGTTTTATTAATCTCAAACTGTTAAAAAAAAAACAATGTTTTATTAATCACCAACTACTTTCTAATTTCCCTTGTGATTTCTTCTTTGACCCATTGGTTTCTTAAGTCTGTTGTTTAATTTTCATGTATTTATGAATTTTACAGTTTTTCCTGGGTTTATGTCTAGCTTCATTTCATTGTGGTTAGAGAAGATATTTTATATGATTCAGTTTTCTTAGATCTATTGACACTTGTTATATGGCCTAACATATGGTCTATCCTGGAAAATGTCCTATGTACAGTGAGAAAAATGTATATTCTGCTGTTGTCAGATGCAATGTTCTGTATATGTCTGCTAGGTCTAGTTGGTTTATAATGCTGATCAAGCCCTCTCTTCACTTATTGATTGTCTGTCTAGCAGATCCGATTCATTATTAAAGCTGGGTTATTGAAGTCTCCAACATTACTATAAAACTGTTTCTCCCTTCAATGCTTTGTGTATTTTGGGTCTCTGTTGTTTGGTAATAATTGTTACATCTTCTTGATGATTTACCCTTTTATCAATATATATTGACTTTCTTTGTCTCCTGCCTGTAATAATTTTTGATTTAATGTCTATTTCGTCTGATGTTAGTATAGCCGTCCACCTTTTATTCATTAATATTTGCATGGAATATTTTTTCTACCCTTTTACTTTCAGACTACTTCTGTCTTTGGATCTAAAGCGAGTCTGTTATGGCAGCATATAGTGGGATCATGTTTTGTTTTGTTTTATTTTCTCATCCATTCTGCAAGTTTCTGTCTGTTAATTGGTGAGCTTACTCCATTGTCATTTAAAGTAATTGCTCATAAGGACTTTTTTTCCACCATTTTCCTATTTGTTTTCTACATGTCTTATGTAGTTCTGTTATTCATATCTTTGCATACTGCCGTCTTCTGTGTCTGATTTTTTTCTTGCATACCATTTTGATTCCCTCCTCATTTCCTTTTCTGTATATTCATAAGTTATTTTCTTAGTAGTTAGTATGGATATTACAATTAACATCTTAAATTTATAACAATCTAGTTTAAATAAATACCAACTTAGTCTCAATAGCATACAAAAACTCTGCTCCTATACAACTCTGATGCCCCCATATGATGTTATTGTCACAAATTTCATCTTTATACATTGTATACCTATTAACATAGATTTATAATTGTTATTTTCTGCATTTGTCTTATAAGTCATATAGAAAAATAGAAGATTTACAAATAAAAATTCAATGATACTGACTTTTATATTACCTTTGTTGTTACCTTTAGTAGAGTTCTTTATTTCTTAATATGTCTACTGTCCTTTCATTTCAGTCTGAAGATTTCCCTTTAGTTTTTTGTAGGACAGTTAACATCCTCAGTTTTTGTTTATCTGGGATTATTTTCATTTCTCCTACATTTCTGAAGGATATTTTTGCTAGATATAGAATCTTATTTGACTGGTTTGTTTTTTTCTTTCAGCACTTTAAATATATCATCCTACTATTTGTTGTTCTTGATGATTTCTGATGAGAAATCAGCTTTTAATGTTATCGATAATTACTTGCAGTGATGAGTTGCTTCTCCCTTACTGCTTTCAAGTTATTTTTTGTCTTTTGAAAGTTTTGCTTTCATTTGTCTTGATATGAACCTCTTTGAATTTATCACTTGAAATTTGTTGAACATCTTGGTGGTGTAGATTCTGGTTTTTCATCAAAGTTGGAAGTTTTGGGCCATTATTTCTTCAAATGTTCTTTTTGTTCCTTTGCTCTGTCTTCTTTTGATACTTCCATAATGCATATGTTAGTACGCTTGATGGTATCCCACAGCCCCCTTAGGCTTTGTTCATTTTTCTTTATTCTTTTTTTCTTTCTGTTCATCAGACTGGATCATTTCAATTGTCCTATCTTCATCTTCATTGATTCTTTCTTCTTCCTGCTCACATCTTCTGTTGAGCCTCTTTAGTGGATTTTCATTTCAGCTACTGTACTTTTCAGCCCAGAATTACTATTTGGCTCCTTTTTGTACTTTCTCTTTATTGATATTCTCTATTTTTTCATACACCAATCTCTTGTTTCCTTTAGTCTTGTTTCTGGTTTCTGTTAGCCTTTTGAGCACATTAAGTCCAAGGAATGGGCTTCCTCAGGGATGGTTTCTGTCAATTTCTTTTTTTTTTTTTTTTTCTGTGAATGGACCATAATTTCCTGTTTCCTTGTAATTTTTGTTTGACAGCTGGACATTTGAATATTTTAATGTGGTGCCTCTGGAAATAAGGTTCTCCCTCCACCCCAGAGTTTACTATTGTTGATTGTTGATGGCTGCAGTCATGCATTAGTTTAGTGACTTTTCAAAATTATTTTTACAGAGTCTGTATTCCTGATCATATGTGTCCACTAAATTATTGTTCTGTTATCTCAGTAGTCAGCCAGTCAGAGATTTCCCTTAAAGCTTGGAGAAAAAAAAAATCTTCTCCCAGTCTTTGCGGTCTGGTTCTGAGCTGGGTATTCCTTCATTGTTAAACCAGGCTGCCCACAACTCTGTCTTAGCCTTAAACTTCCTGCTTTGCATGGAGCCAGTGATCATCCAGGGTGCAAGCCTAAGGTCCTCTCAGCTCTTTTCTGAGGATGCATCCAGCTCCGGGCATACATGTTGCACTCCAACTCCCAGGTGTATGTGGCCCCCATTCAAATCCCTTATTCCCTCAAAAATTTTCCTCCTCAGCCCTCTCCTTCCCAGGATGTTCATCTGTTTGCTGCTTCTCCTTTTTTTTTTTTTGCCATCACTT